>QFDD01008588.1:0-12468 GCA_006871305.1 Vachellia collinsii | reverse complement strand
GTTATTGAAGGAAGTTGGTCTCACAACTTCACTACCTGCAAAGTTGTGGTGTGATAACAAAGCGGCCCTACACATAGCTTCCAACTCAGTGTTTCATGAACGCACAAAACATATTGAGATTGATTGTCACTTTGTCCGTGAGAAGATTAAGGAAAACTTTATTTCTACAGGACATGTGAGATCTGCAGATCAAATAGGGGATTTGCTTACGAAAGCCCTTAATGGGATTCGGGTTGACTATCTTTGTAACAAGTTGGGCATGATAAACATCTATGCTCCAACTTGAGGGGGTGTATTAGGATATACTATTTAATGTTAGGCATAAGTTAGGCAATTAGTTAGGCATATTAGTTAGGCATAGTTAGGCAATTAGTTAGGTATTGGTTGCTACTTTGTGTGTGTATATATATGTTCATTTTAATCATGAAATATGAAGGAATTTGATTCCAAAACTCTATAACCTTTAATGAAAATGCACCCAGCATTGTATAATTTTCAGAGCTGCAAAAATATCCATAGGCATTTAAAACGGGAGAAAAAATACCATGATCGTTAAATATAAACTAATACTATTACATATACATATGCAAAAATAGCGTGGATTCCACCACAAAAAGTAACTGTGTTAGGTTTATTTAAAAGTTATAGCTTTTTTGCATGCATTTTAAATGCTTATGGGTATTTTTACACATTTGAAAAATATATAGTGTTAAACACTCTTTTGATAAGCGTTCATGGATATCATTACATCTTATATTTAATAGAATATACAGTAATGAAATGTCAATTGTGAAAGTAATCTTTCCATTTTTAATTAAGCAAACATGTGCATTCTCCCATTAAAATTAATTATATTTAAAGCACTGTCAGGTGTCAAATGTAAATAGTAAGAATTTATATATTGATTTATCACGATTAACTTTTTTACTAAACCTAATCCAGTAGGTGGCATATCAACTTCGGCTCGATTTGCTTTATGTTCGAGTTCTATGTTTTGGGTTGGGTTATGCTTGCGTTACAGTTTGGGCTCTGTGTTTCAGTTCTCTGTGATTTAAGTTTTGCGTCTCTTTTCCTTTTGTTTTACGAGTCTTGGGATTCAAGGGTTTGTATTGTAGTGTTCTTACTTAACGTTAGAAAACCCAATACTATACATTCATCAGATTTTTGATATAAAATTTATTTTATAATTCAATTCTTTTATTAAAATAAATACTACTACGATTTTTCCCAGAATCAACAACTATTATGAAATTTCATGTTCAATATCTTTAACATATAATTTTTTATTTTTGTTAAATTATTAAAAATTTCTGTACATATGCATACATACATGCATACATATGTTAAATAATTATATAAATAATAAATTTTATATTCATTTATTAATTAGATAAAAACATTATAAATTAAAATTTGTAACTTACGTAGTTATTAAATTAAGTTATATTCTTTCTTTTTAGTAACTTACATGCACATGAAAAAATTATTCTCACTGCAATCATCAAAACATTTTCTATTTTATTAATATCATTTTTCCAAAATCCAAACATTATCAATCAATTTTCTAACAAAATCTATTCTCTTAAGAAATTTCCTCCATGACTCATTCATCAAAAGCTAATTGAAACAAACCCTTACTTTAACAATAATTACTTAGTTTGAGGCTATCACATATTAAATTGATGGTAATTAAGGTTGATCTAATTGGTAAAATATTGACTCACACCCTATAAGATTATAAATTTAAATTCTGTTATCAATGTAAGGATATTGTTTGTGAGTAATTTATCAATGTTCTCTGAATTTAAAGGTGTCATGATTTTGATGAGCTTTTAGGGCCCAGCTCATCCAAACTTGTATTAAAAAAAATTGATGATAATAAAAACATTATGGGTTAAAAATCACATCTTCACTTTCCCCTACAAAAATCACACCAATATTAAAACAACAGAAAATTAAACGGAGTATAAGAAGAAGAAAGAGCAACTATGATGCTTATTTATTTTTGGATTACAAGTTTACAACTATAATATTCATTGAAAAATGTAAAAGTAACACACATGGGACTCCCCTAATGCTATAAGCGAACTGATGACACGTGTACTTTATTGATAGGTATGGAAACTCACAAGTCGGAACACTTGTATATTCAAACACACAGGCTGATCAGAACCAGAAAAGCAAGGCAACTCAGAGCCATCATGTTAAAACCAGGTCCCATCTCCGTCCTACGGCGCCGGCGGCTCCTCCACAGTCAGGTCACCGGAATTAGACTTCGTACTGTACAGTTGCTGAATCTTCTCCAAATCATCTTTCGCAAAATCCACCTTCCTTTTCCTCGATGGCACGATGAAAGGGTACATAATCGCCTCCTCTATCGCTGAGTGGCTCAGCCCTAGCACGTGACCTATCTGATGCATCACCGCCGACTCAAGGTCCAGCTGGTCGCCTTTCCCCACGTCTTCACTCGGCAACACCCACTCCTCATCATCGTCCAAAATGATCTTCCGACTCGTCGTCGAATTATCCAACGGCATACCGCCTATAAGTCCCAGCTCTCCGTCCAACGACGAGAACATGATTTGAATGTCAGCTTCGTCGAACGACGAAGCCGCCGTCTCCGAAAAGTTCAACTTCGTCACGTTTGACCACCGGCGGAAGGCATCCGCAAACACGTCCTTCCACGACGCCGTCGTTTCATTCTCAGGTGAAAAAGCATAAGTAAACAATTTCTTGCCCTCCGGCCACGACATTATCGTCTCGAGATTCTCCAGAACGGTGGATGATCCATTTAAAACATCAGGAACAGCGCATCGCGGCAGCTTGATCAATGAAACAGTGTCATCGTCGGGCTGGCCGGTAACGTTGAGGTGGAAAGTCCTCTGAAAGTATTTGATTGCCGATTCGAGCTCGTCGGAGAACACATCGGTGAAGTTCGAATTCGAAGTGGAGTTAAGATAACCGAACAGATCAAAATAGTCTTTAATCTTAGATATGCCATCGAAGACTTGTCCGATTCGGAGACGACCACCATTGGCGCGCAAGAATGAGCTCAATCTACTCAATACTTTGGAAATGGCTCTAAAATTTAGGGTTCTGAATATTCTTAGCCCCCATGGTATAAGCGACAATAGATTAGCTGAAGCTGGTCGGAGAAGAACCGGAGAATTTTCATCCACAGCTAGAAGGGATAAAATCAAAACCACAACGTAAGCTCTTTTCATCACTCTCATTTTTTTCTCTCTCTCCCCCTAAGCATAAAACAGTTTATTATGTGGTTTATTGTTTGATAGGAGAGAAAATTTGAGTCGTTGGCTCTTAAATAGCACTAGGAAATCACACATATATATACATATATATTGATACTTACGCGTTTCGTACTGGATTGGCACTATTGACTTGACTCTTTAACCTATATAATACCATCACCTGAATTTCTTGGAAATTCTCTACTAGCTGCTGTGATTGCATGGTGAAAAGGAAGGTTAAGGGCATGTTTGTTTATGTATTATCAAAACAGATTTTTTATTTTTAAAAATAAAAAATGAAAAACTTTGTTTGGTAATTTGTTTTCAGATAGGTGCTTTTTTAAAAGAAAAAAAAAAGAAACATGCTTTGAAAAACTAAAAAAAGGAAAATATTTAAGTCAAGATCCTTACATATGTTTATTATATCAAATTCTCGAATTACATGTAATTATATATCTTATTTTTAAAATATTGTCGTTTAATTATAAGTCCTCATAAAGAAAATAGGACATATAATAAGGCGTAATAAGTATTCCAAATCTCTTAATTTTATTTTTACATTTCTTAGTTTTTTGTTCGGAAAAATTGGGAAACTCTTTGTTCTTTACTATTTAATGGTTTTTTCTTTATTTAAGGATTTGATTTGTCATTGAAGCTTCACCCTCCATCGGCAGGTCTCAGTATATTTATTTTCAAATACAATTATTCAAACAGATTTTCTTTTTCTTTTTTCTTTTGCTAAAACTTGTTTTAAAAAATTGTTTTACAAAACTGTTTTGAAACAAAAAAAAAATTGAACAGAAAAGGGAATCAAACATGCCCTAATATTTTTCTTTTTCTATGACAATAGGATTATTATTCTAACCATATCAAGTATGAATAATATATTGTCATTCGACCAATTAAACGTAATCAGGAAAACGAACTAACTAATAATTTATAGTGACAATAAATTGAAGGTCCTGTATCCAGCAGCTTTTTGGCACGTTCCTTTCCATGGGCAGCGATTTTTGATTAGAAAAAAGTTGGCGAATGTTATGTTGGTGTGTGTGTGTGTAAAATTTGCACATATAAATTATTTAGATATATCAATGCCTATAAAACATTTGTAGATCAAATTATATAGAAGCCTCATATTTAGATTAAAATTTAAAATTAAGTTATCATTCTCTCTCATTTATATAGAGAGAAATAGGCACATAAATAAATTAAGATGTACTTATTAGAGAAGTCGAAGTCGAAGTTTGATTGACTTAAAAAGAAAGGTCAACATTTGCAAAGTCCATCGATTAAACTTGTGTGTACGAAGGAAAAACAGGAGGCGGAGGCTATGGGGACAAGTGTTGCGTTGACATGCAGGCCAATAGAGGGAAGAAGAAGCAAGTTTCATAGGTCATACTTTGTGGTGACACATATATACACACATAATATGGCTATGCGTAAATATTTTTGTATTTATTTAAATTAAGTATAGTATATTGTCTAGGAGCCTACGGATTTTAATTTTATTGTCAACTACATTGTTTGCGGGAGGGTCAAACGTACATCTCAAAGTGACTTTTTGCTTTTAATGATGTTTGTATTTGTGGTGGGATTATTTGGATTTTGCATGAAAAACCATGTTAAGATATAGTAGAAATTTGTTGCTTTTCAGCTTTTCCATTAAGGAGAGAGAAGAAGTTTCAACTAGACAATCCAAACATAAATTATACTACACTATCTTTAAAAGTCAAATAAAATAAAAATCACTTTTACAACCGTTAATTCAAACATACCGGTAGTGATTAGGATTATGGTGCTAATTGTTGTGATGAGATTCGCATGTTCTAAATATAATTTCATCGGTCTAATTTTTTTTTTTTTGAAACAAATGTTATGTTCATATGCTTGGTGTGTTTATGCTTGTCACTGTTGTTCTCAATCTCACGTCGGCCTGTAGATAAATACTTGCATTATTCTTTTAGAATGTCATGTCATTTATACACTCTTTAATGAAAATAATCTTCCTTCTCACCCAAAGATTGCTTATCACTTACTTTAGTTATTTATTTATTTATTCTAAAGTACTTCTTTTAATATAGGGAAAATGATAAAAAAAAGTAGCCCTTGAATTTCCCAAACCCCATTTGGTGCCATGAATAAAGAAAATGACCAATAGATAGCTATCACCAAATGGGTTTTTGAGAATTCGTGTGAAAAGAAGAAAATGCCCCTCATATATAGTAAAAAAAACTAAAAAAGAGAGGAATGAGGCACCCTCACCGGAGCACCACTGCCTAGGCTGCACACTGGACGGACCGGACCGGACCAGGGCCCAACCCGAAGTCTGGTCTTTTTTTGGTTTGGCTGGGCTAGGCAGTCTTTGTCTGGTCAATGCTCAAGTTGGACTGGACTATGGTACACTAGACTGGTGAACCAGTCTAAGTAGTCTAGGACCCTAATATTCTTTTTTTTTTTTCATTTCTCTCAATGGTAGGTATAAAAAGGCCTTTAACCATATTAAAAATCATCATAAAACTTTAACATCCATAACAAAATCCAAGTTACAATACATAATCATAAGCCCACAAAGGTCTTCAACAACTAATAAAAGCAAGAATAAAACTCCAAGTTAGCATAACATACAATATAGGGTACAAGTGAACAATGAAGGAATCAAATCTTGTTTCCAAAATATTAAGCATCAATCAATCTTCATTCCTTGATCTCCTCCTCCATCAGTTATGCTAGCTCCATCTTAAAAAAAAATCATAAAAAAGTAATTACTAATAGGGTGCAATTGAATAACAAATGCAAATTTGAATTGCAAATATTGCCAGAAACCACATTGTCAATCTTTTGAAAGTTGTCAAATTCATTCAATTTTGAAATCAATTCTGGGAGAGATTGTCTAGAAAGTAGCCAATTTTGGGCACAAATAAGTGCTTCAGTCATTCTAGGAGATAAAGAACTCCTATAATCATTAACAATGCGTCCCCCAATGCTAAAAGCTGATTTAGATACCACTGTAGATACCAATATAGCCACTACATCACGTGCCATTAGAGAAAGCACTTTGTACTTGGAAGAATTAATCTTCCACCATGCTAATATATCAAAGTTTTCATCATCAATAGGAATGTCTTTAGATGAATTAGCTGAAAGGCATCTATCCAACTCTGATTGAGTATCTATTGATGTGTGCTTTTCTTTTTGGGATGCTAACCATCTACGACCAGGGTCTTGTTTACCTTCATTTGCATTTGAAGTGTTGGAACGATCAGAAGAAATGGAAGTAATTGAGCTACCAAACCTACTTGGTTCAGGGCCAACTCTCGCTGAATACTCCTCAAATAGGCGATACAAAGTATTCTTTGCCTTGTTCTTCATTGAAATACAAAATTCAGATTGAGGATATAGTTGCTCAAATACATGGCTGATGTAAGCAAGCTTGTATCGAGGATCAAGAATCACATCAATAATTAACAAAGGATTCAAATTATCTATTGCTCCCCAATATTTATCATACTTACTCCTCATGCTCAAGGACATCTTCAAAAGAGGGTTATCAAACTCAATATTTTCATCCAACAATTCTTGAATCATTGCAATTTGATGGAAACATGTGTTTGCGGTAATAGATAAGGAGCTAGAAAATAATAAGGTCACATCAAAAAACACTTTTAGGAATTTAAGAAAGAATCGTGCCTTATTCCAAGTTTGTCTATTAGGAGGGTCATTACGTGTAGTAGGAGTTTGTGTAAAGTAAGCATCTAAGTTACCTTCACAAAAGACATTTGTGATATCACACGTTGAACCTTTTTTTAAAGTATCCAATATAATCCTCATCTTCATCCTCCAATCTTTCAAACAGTTCTTGAAATTTCACAGCAACATCCAACATTAAATATGTATAATTCCATCTAGTGCTCACATCTAAGCAACACATATTTTTTGTGTCCAACATTTCCAATTCACAAAGTTGTTTAAATTTTTGTAGGCGAGCACGGGATGAACGAACATACCTTTCAGCCAATCTAATTGATTGAAAAGAGTCTTTCAATTCCTTCAATCGATCATTCACAACCAAATTGAGGATGTATGCAGAACATCGTAATTGAAGATAATCACCACCACAAACAAGACCTTTCCAGTTCTTGAGTTGTCTTTTTAAATATGATAAGGCTGAGTCGTTGGATATTGCATTATCCATAGTTATGGTGAACACATTTTGTATGCCTCATTCCGATAAACACCTCTCAATTGTCTTACTAATTGTGTCACCTCTATGATTCTCAATAATACAGAAATTCAAAATCCTTTTTTGCAAATTCCAATCATTATCAAGAAAATGAGCTGTGAGACACAAGTAATTGAAGTTTTGAATTGACGTCCAACAATCAGTAGTGAAGCAGATGTGATTAGAACTTTTCTTCAACACATTTTTTAAGATTTTCACTTCACCAAGACATAATTGCCAACAATCTCTAGCAATTGTTGTTCTTGAAGGGATTTGAAATCGTGGTTCTAACTCTTTGACAAAAATTTTGAAGCCTTGCATCTCAATGATCTTAAATGGCATCTCATCACATATGATGAACTCAGCTAGAGCTCTACGACATCGTTTTTTATTGAACACATGAGGCATTAAGCTTCCTCCTTGCCCACTTGATGACACATAATTTAGCATAGATTGTTTTGATATTTGGGTTGCCTTATGTGGATTTTTGGTACATTTTGATAAGTGTCTCTTCAACGATATTGTACTATGCTTTCCTGGGTCACAAGCATAATTTGCATTACAATACTTGCATGCAGCTCTAATTTGTCCATTTGTCTCATCCAATGGTAGCTTAGTAAAGTGATCCCACACTTGTGCTTGTTTCCTTTCAAGTTGCTTTCTCTTCCTACTACAATATGCATCATTCCCAGTTGTATTTGAAGGAGGAGGACATTTTATAGTGGTTAGAGGTTGATGAGGAGTACCAGGACTAGGTGTAGAAGATGGTCCGGTAGGAGTTAGAGTATTGTTTTCACCATTAAAAGGAGAAGATTGAGGTTGGTCAACACTAGAATTTGTTTTCATATCCATGATTCTAAACAAATAAAACACACCCTTAATTAGAGTTAAGTCAAAATATTCTATCTATATGCAAATATAGATAATCAATATCTTTAAAGGGATGCATGATAAATAAGGTACTATATATACTCCATAGGTGGAATAATAGATAAATTAACAGTAAACAAATTATCTACACAACTTTAAAAATATGAGGCACAGATTCACGTGTCCACCTTGAACTTTCACTCAGCTCTATGCATTTATTTACAGCCAAATTGAATTATGTATTTTGACCATTCTAAGTCCTGGCCTGCCCAACAAAAGCAGAACTCTTGCCTAACAGAACAAACATACAGACTATTAAAAAAAAACTCATCATTGTCTGAAGCTAGCTATCTAAGCTGTTAAAAGTAAGCCAAACAATTCGATATCTAACATGTTTTAAACAAATATTACAATTAGGACATCACAATACATTTGCATGAAAACAGAGCTATGTGAGTATGGGAAGCAAGGTAGTAATTGTTGGGTGTTTGGGCCTAATGAAGACAACAAGTTGATGGCCAAGAGTGAAACCAGAAGGCAAAAGAGAGAGGAACCAGAACTTGTCCAAGAATGCTTCAAAGCTAGGAAATGCCACAACTACACAAAAATTCGTTGGCTTTGGAGACTTAGTTACTATTATTATTAGCAATAAATTAATAACTGCAGTAGACCGAATCAATTATTTTAGTCCATTTTTAACGCGCAAGGGCATCATGCAAGCTATTAAAAAAAAACTCATCATAGTTACAGACTTACAAGTAGATTGTAACTATTTCACAATGGTTGAACAACATTTACAAGTTTAAGGCTTCTGAAGTTTAATAATAATAATGATAATAATAATAATAATAATAATAATTAAGTTTGAATCAGTAGCCACTCTCATAAAGTTTTCTGATTTACAAAGTAAAAAAAACTCATTACCAATGCAATCAGACGGCGAAGAAAGTAAACAAATGAAGTTATATGCCTTTCAATGGCTCAGCACAGTGAAAATCACGCTTAATAATTTATTCCTCAAGTTCTTTCTTCTTTTCCAGCACAATGAAAAGGAAGAGAGAAGCAAATTGATGAAAATGGACCAAGGGAAGCAAATCGACATTGATGCATACCTAAGGCTAAGAAGGAAGAGAGAAGCAAATCGATGAACATGGATCGAGGTGCTGTGCAAATAGGACAACGATGAACAGGAACCAAGGCTTGGTCTTCAATGGAGGACTGGAGTTACAGCACGCAAAGAAGGCAATGACAATGGAGATTGGAGATGGCGGAACTATGGATTGTGTGATCTGATCTAAAGTTTGAAATCTGAAGATGGTGGCACTATGTATGCGGGCGGGGAGAGTGGAGACGGCGGGCTTGAAGTCTACGTCTAAACATTGAACTGTTGAAGTGAACTCTTAGGGATTAGGGCTTATGGAGAAAATTTTTTTATAGAAGCTACTCGGGCCAGACCAGACCAAGTGGTTTGATCCCCTGGTTTGGAACCTAGTCCAGCCCGACCACTTGGTTCGGTCTGGTTGGTCTATCGGGTTGCTTTTTCACCAGACCTAACCATTTCGGGCTGAACCAAATTAGACCGGACAGGTAGACTTTTTGCACAACCTTACCACTGCCTACTACTAGATCGTTGGCGGCTTGCTAGAGCCGGGCAGCAGCCACTTGGCACGAGCTCCTGTCACCGGTGGCTGTTTTTTGGTGCAATAGTTTTTTTTAAATTGAATGAGAGCCAAGGTGGTAGAGGTGGGATCAAATCCCACCCCACTTGGATCCCAAAAGTTTCGTAACCATTGGGCCATCAAACCACTTTGATAATATGTTGCATACAAATATATAATACAGGTAAGCAAATCACGGTTTACTCATTGACAACTCTTATAATATGAATAACAACATTTATAAATGTATTGACAATTTCAATAACAACGTCTGCTACACCAATTCAACGGAGTTGTCATTATGTTTGTCGGAGTTGTCGATAATATACGAAAATTTGTTAATCAATTCAACGGAGCAACAAAGGCACCACAACGGAAAAGTTGTTAGTAGTATAATAACATTTGTAAATCCCTTTACAAAAGTTGTCAATACGCTAGGAACTTTGATTTTTCAAAACTCGATAAAACAACATAAATACCCTAAAAGAGATGTTCTGGAAAGTATAAAAAAATTTGTTATTTCATTTGTTGGAGTTGTCAATACAATACGAAAAATTTTCAATTAACTCAATGAAGCAGCATGTATTTATTAATTATTTTCTTTATTCATGACATCAAATGGGGTTTGGGAGATTCAAAAACTATTTTTCTGTTATTTTCCATTTAATATATACTATTTACTATTGTCTTTACTCCCTCCATGTATTTCGGGGGTGAGACCTCTCTATTTAGATCTAATAGTATTTATTTACCCTTCACTTAAATCGGACAGTGTATAAAAAATATTCGTACATTGTTTAAAGTAACCAATAAATTATTTTACAAAATAAGTTAATAAATACGAATTAATCCAATAGTAAAGACTGTATTATGATATGATATATTTTCTGAATTGGTTGGTATTTGCTCGATTATTTTATTTGAATGTATGTAACTAATTTATGCATTATACTTATATATTTTACACTTATTAATTTAAGTTGAATGTAACTAGAAATAATTAAATCTAAGTGAAGAGGGTGCTCGAAGGGTCCGCTCTCCGTTATTTTTCCTTGATCCACCTCCGATCTTCTGCTTCTTACTTTTGCTTTAATTGAAGGGGAATTCATTAATGTTGTTGATGTGTGTTAATTTAACACTTACTTTCTCATATGCAAATTACTATATAAATTATCATAGTGGATTTCTCTTTCTAATTTTTATTGTTAACTATGGGGATATTAACATCTTCCCCGACATGATTATTGCCAAAAATATATTAGAAAAAGCAACCTCAAAGTGATAAAGATTATTGATAACTACAAAAGTAGCTGGCCCCAAAAAAACACACACAAGAAAGAGAAAAGAAAAAAGAAAAGGACTGAAACCACACGTTTTGAACACGTGTACTTTACTGATAGGTCCAACGACCTAGAATTATGGTCTACAAGTCAAGGCTCGGTCTTCAGATTTCATTTTAGTTAGAAGCAAAAAAGCAAGATAATTCCGAGCGGAACCAGGCCCCACCTGGGCCCCAGGCCGGCAGCTGCTCCTCTGTCCTCCGACGACGGAGACTTCACCTGTGATGACTCACTGGAATTCGATTTCGTACTGTAGAGTTGCCGAATCTTCTCCAAATCGTCTTTCGCGAAATCCACCTTCCTTTTCTTCGATGGCTCAATGAAAGGATACATAACCGCCTCTTCCATCGCCGAGTGGCTCAGCCCCAAAACGTGACCGATCTGGTGCATCGCCACCGTCTCCAGATCCAGATCTTTGCTCTCCGTCATGTTATCGCTTGGCAACAGCCACTTCTCATCGGAGTCCAAAACGACATCCCATCTCCTCGACGTCGTATTGTCCACCCACGCGCCACCTACCACTCCCAGATTGCCATCTAACGGCAAGAACGAGATCTGAATATCAGATTCGTTGAACGACGTCGCCTCTGTGAAGTTCAATCTTGTCACCTCCGACCACCGGCGAAAGGCGTCCTTGAAAGTACCCTTTAAAAGCAAACCTGTTTCATTTTGAGGTGAGAAAGCGTAAGTAAGCTCTTGCTTCCCCTCCGGCCACCACTTGGTAAACGACGTCGTCGTCGTGCCATTCTCCAGTGCAGTGGAGGAGCCGTTGATAACGTCAGGAAGGGCACACCGCGGCAGCTTGATCAGTGAGGCGGTGGCGTTGTCGGGCTGGCCGGTGACGTTGAGGTGGAAAGTCTTCTGGAAGAATTTGATTGCCGATTCGAGCTCGACGGAGAACTCATTGGTGAAGTTTGAATCCGTTGAAGGGGAAATAAGGAAACCGTACAAACCAAAATAGGCTTTGATGATCGATATGCCGTCGACCTCGATTCCTATTTCAATACGAGTATTGGAAAGCAAGAACGAGGACAGTATTTCCAATGCTTTGAAAATGTTGCTAAAATTTAGGATTCTGAGTATTCTCTTCGCCCAAGGTAAGATGTGTGAGAAGACATTAGCTGAAGCTGGTC
>QFDD01008587.1:0-12794 GCA_006871305.1 Vachellia collinsii | reverse complement strand
TTTTTTTTCCTCAGACTTTAAGAGAGTACATTTTATTTGAAAAAATGAATTAGTGTCAACCATGCTTAGATATAACAGCAACGCGTGTAAGTTCAAAAAAACATTATAAAGCAAGCAAAGGAAAAAAAAACACTAGGTTCTATCTGATGCAAACAATGGGGTCAATGCAGAATATGAAACTGGAATTAAAAAAAAACATAAAGAAATCAAAGTCTCTCACATCAGATCATCTATGTATGCTTCTTAAGGACACACTAAGGAATGTATAGATTTGCAGATGAGAGTGTTAAGATGCTATATGAACATCCAACCAAGTGCAGCAATTACAGAAAATTTTCTAGCATACAAAAAGAACAGGTAGGAGAAAAACAGAATATAATGATCAAGTTATAGCTCAAACAAAACAATTCACACTACGTGTACTGCTATAATATTCTGCTATAAATTTAAATACGATGAAAGGGGACCTAAGCAAGGATTTCAGTAGAGATCATAAATGGGGCTCACAGAAGCAAAATATAGAAGTCAATCGCTGAGACTCTTAAGGCAATGCACTGCTTAAAAACAATCACAATATATATATTCATTTAAAAAAATCACGATGAACGTAAGAATTCTAGACAGACTATATGAAATATTTAAAACAAAGCCAGAAAGTAAGAAAAGATGCAGCGGCGTCTAACAGAGGGTTTGCAAGAAGACAAAGCCGGATTCAAATATAGATGCAAAGCAGGATTGAACAAATCAACCTCACCGGTTTTGCAAGAACACAAAGCCCTACGGTTCGAACCTTCTTCAATATTGTAGACGGCGTCCTACGAAAACAACCGCGCGGGCTAACACGGTAGACGGCGTCCTACGGTGAGCCCAGCCAAGTGTGGAAAGCTTGGAGACGCTGCTACCAGCTGGAGTGGAGTAGCCGTTGGCGGGAAGGAGGGAACCGTGCACGATGGGAGCAGCTTCTGGCCTTTACCGCGGAAGGAGGAAACCTCGGTGGACAAACTCAATGGGTGTTGTTTGAAGCACAAAACCCTTTCTCTCTTCTGTTACAGTTCAAATTAAAAAAGAGCAACAAGGTAATTTCACTTCTACAAATAATCTCATTCAAGTCCCATGGGACCCCACTATATTTTGTTGATTTTGTGGGACTTGATTGTGTTTTTTTCTCTTCCTTAGGACTGCAGTGTAATTTCCCCTTTTTTTGCCCCAAAAATCTGTCCGAGTGTTTTTACTTTTGTCAGAATATGCTACTTTCTGCTAGTGGTTGAGTCTTGTCACTTAGTGAGTTAGCCTGAGTATATAAGGATGCTTTTGAAGTCAGAAGGGATTAGGAAAAACTTCATGTATCATATTCTCTCTATCAATATATCAGTGTGCTTTTCCATATGAGTTCCTTTTTTAAATACTGACATAATAAATTTACTTTATAAAAAAACTATGATTGGCACAAAAAATCATGACTAAAATCAACAAAAATCTCCAAAATGTTTATGTTAGTAGTATAGAATTTTCTTGATCTTTCGAAGTTTAGATTTAACCTCATTGATGTTTTAATTTTTCTGATATTGAATCTCCCACCATCAATTTTACCGTTAAGTTCTAGGATTTAAAAATTTAGATTATAATATATAAAACTAATTTATAAAAAATTAAATAACCACGAGGTGCACTTTTATTAACATGACTTAAATAGCCCAAGTCCAAACCCCATCCTGATCTCAACCCTAACCAAAATGGATCGATCCTAAGATCAAACATTTTTTAGACTTCACTTCAAACCGACGCCGAGCTCGATTCAATATGGTCTTTGTGTAATCTTACTCTAATCCTAATACTGTTGGTTCTATTAACAAAAAGTGCTAACATTTAAATAATGTTGGCAAAACATTATCAAATGTTTATGTATTAAGTTCAATTGTTTTAAATAACAATGGTTAGTATAAAAAAACAACGATTTGAAACTAATGATCTTAGAATTTAAGGACTGTACTTCATAAAATTAAGAAATAAAACTAAAACTAAAAATCTGTATGAAGTTAAAAGAGCACAAGGTGTACTGACCTTTGCCAAATTTACATAAAAAAAGAAATCACTGAATAGTAAAGGAAACAACATGCGCGAGTTAATGAAAAGAAGCCCAAAACAAAAAAAAAAGAAAAAGAAAATAAGATGTTCAAGTTAATTACACCATTATTTGTCCTAGTCATTCATACATAAGCATCTCAATTATTAATTAGTAAACCCAAAATGGGCACATTCTTGCCTCTGTTTTGAGAACTCACCTAAGAAACCTATATGTAAAAGAATTAAGGGTTAATGTGCGAAAACATTCATGAGCTTTTACCAAAGACGCACCTTTATCATCATATACTTTTTGAACGTGTAAAAATATTCACGAATATTTAACATTGAAGCAAAAATGTTATGACCGTTAAATATAACGTAATGCAAAAATAGAGTGGAATCTACCCCAAAAAGTAAGGATGTTATGTTATATTTAACGGTGATAGCATTTTTGTGCTCATTTTGAATATTGATGAGTATTTTGCATTTGTGAAAAACATATAGTGTTGAATGCATTTTTGATAAAAAAAAAAATTAATAAGTATTTTTGCACTTTAACCCAAGAATCAAAGAAACAGAACTAATAAGAAAAGGAAATAACAAGTTTCAGGAAAAACTAAATCAAGGAAGCAGAAATAGAAAACAAGTTGTTATATTACTAAAAAAACGATCGAAATCACAAGTAAATAATCAACTGGACTTGGAAAAATCAAGATAAGATGATGACGAATGATAAGGAAATTAAATACCTTGACGTTGACAAAATAGATTTTGGAAGATGCATGAGGACGAGCTCAATAATGCGCATGCATTTTTAGAAGTTGTCATAATTATACAATTCTGAGATGCTAATTAACCTAAAAATAATCAAGACTTCAATTTATTTCTAGTATATAACAACTTTTGCAAATATGTCCTTTTCTGTGTAATTGAGAAGCTTGAATTATTACCTTCACTAAGGCCTAGTTGATTATAATTTGGAATGGTTAAGAAAGTTAAATATATAAATTACTTAATTATAACTTATGTGAAATAATCTCTATAAAATACTTATATGCACAATTTAGATTATAACTAAGGCAAATAAGTTTAGGGGGAAAAGATAAATATAAATACAAATATTTTTAAGTAATATTTTGGCTTCCTTAATCTTTCAAAATTGGTTGATCAACTCTTATATTGAAAATCACAACTAGCTGATGATGAAATCGAACGAGAATTGCTTCCATTAGCAATGTTTATTTTCAAGAAAAAGACATATGCTTCTGTGATTTGAAATGGTGTGTTTATTTCATATAGTTTCAAGAATCAGTTGCTAAGTGATGCTATAAATACTGGAACTTTACATTCTTAAGACCTAATTAGCTCCTATATGCCTATTAATTATTATTTGTTCACTATCATCACTGCCTTCACAGAAAACCAATCAAATGTTGAGCTCCCAGAACAAAGCTTTGAAGATGACGAATATGAAAAGCTTAGCCACGAATGTAAGGAGCTTCTTCTTCTTCTTCTTCTTTCATCAACCTCTCACAGCACCACCACCTTAATTTGGTTCTTCTCTGAATCTGAATCCTCCGAACAAAAACTGCTTCGGATCTAATCCTTTGGTATTTGTATTTCTGTCACACTTTTCTCAGGTCACTCAAAAATTGTATTACTTTTTTCCCCTTAAATCCAGCCCAGAGTCATCACTAAGTAATCTCTATTGCCCCTCATTTTTACACAACTTCCCACATGTTTTTACTTATTTATTTGGATGATTAGATTTTACATAAGATGGGTGAAATTTTTATATCCTACGAGTAAAAAATGGTGTTGTTCTCAATTTTCTATAAGTTTTCGAAGATTTAATACATCAAATTAAAGAAATTTCACAGATTTCTACGTTCAATCTTTGAAAAATGGTAGAGAATTGAAAATAACATCATTTTAATTCCCATAAGATATCAAAATGTCACTCATTTTATGTAAAATTTAACGATATAAAAAAATATGAAAAAATATTTAGGAAGTGGCATAAAAATGAGGGGCAGTAGAGAGCACATTAGAGAGCCTAGTTTCTCTGCATTTTTTCAATTCTTCTTCTCAGTTGGGTATTTGGATTCTGTATTTTAGCCTTCTTCCTTTTATTTTTAGTTTTGTGGTTTTTACATGGCTGCTATTTCCCTTAATGCTGATTTTATTGTGTACTTTAAGCTCCAATTTTTTGTTGTTATTAATAATACATGTGTTTCCAGATTCCAGATATATCATTGTGACTCGTAACCTCCAATCTCATCTCTCAAATGAGGAAAAAAACACAATAGCAATGGCTTCTGCTCCAGTTTATATATTGGCCATCTCCTAATTAATTCTTGGCCATTGTCTCGACACCGAATCATGCCAACCTTACAAAACAACATATTATTTTCAACCACCCAAAAACTGGATCAACGATACTCCAGCTACCTTCCTTCCCAGAAAGACAAGTAGCTAGAGTCTCGTTGATCCAGTTTTTGGGTGGTTGAAAATAATATATATGTTGTTATGTAAGGTTGACTTGTTTTAGTGTGGAGACAATGGTCAAGATTTAAGTAGGAGATGGCCAATATATAAATCGGATCGGAGAAGCCATTGCTATTGTGTTCCCCCCCCCTCATTTGAGAGATGATATTGGAAGTTATGAGTCACAATGATATATACTGGAATCTGGAAACATATTTATTATTAATAACAACAAAAAATTGAAGCTTATATTATGCTACAACCAAATCAATATTAAGGAAATAGCAGCCATAGGAAAATCAGAAAACTAAAAGAAAAGGAAGAAGGTTTAAACCTACAGAATCCAAATGCCCAACTCAGAAAAAGAAGGAAAAACATAATACATAAAATTACTTGCTGATGCTGGGGAGATGTAAGGAGAAAAAAATTATACAAAGTTGAGTGAACTAACTAAGAAAAGTGATGGAAATGCAAATACTGAAGGATTAGATTCGATATGGGGGTTTTTGTTCGGAGGAGTCAGATTCAGAGAACCAAATGTGGGAGTGCTGGTTATTGTAGAAGACTAGTGATCACTAATCTGAAGTGACAGAGACAAGAGGGTGGTGAATTGTATAAGAACGAAGGACATGGCTGTTCACACCTCAACTGCACGTACCATGTAATAAAATAATAAATCAAGTATCTATTCCACGAGGATTTAGTTTCAAAATCTGGTCAAATAATTATTATCACACTTTTATTTAATTTAAGTGATACAAATATTAACAGTGAAGGGAAATATGAAAGAAACCTATACTAAAATTCTAAATTAATACAAACAAGTGATTTTTTTAATTAACTTCAAGAGTTAAATGGAGCATAGAATTATTTCTCCTTTGCACTTCATAATCTTAATTAATCTCCTCTAAAATAGGATTTCAATGACTATGTGCTTGTCTAAGAAGGGAGGGCATGCCATATCGTGGGTGTATGAGTCTCAAACCAAATTTGATGATATATATATATATATATATATTATATTCAAATAAAAGCTACGCATGCCAAATTCAAAGGGAGAATTTCACTAAAGGGACTTTATTAAAGATAAGCTCAAGAAATTCTGAGTCTTTGAGGCTCAAAATGAAATTAAGTTTGGAAACTATGTTCACGGAAATAGACTTGGTTGGGAAAAATTATGTAGATATGGATGCATCCCAACTTGCATTTCCACATCCAAACGTTATTTTTCTAATTTTGTGTTGTAAATTTTATAGGCATACACTACATAAAAATTGTTTTTCAACGGCAAAAGTATAAAAAATCGTTGCTAAAAGACTTTTAACAGCGATAAATCATCACCATAGTGCTTGTCCCTAAAATTATTGGCGATGACAAGAAAAAGTCTGTTACATCTCAAAATTTGACCAATAAGTTATAAAATGTAATTGAGTCTTTGAGAAACTAATTACAAAAGTTTAAACAAATATGAATAAATTTTGAGCCAAAAGTATTTTTAAAGAAATTATTTCATTTCTAGAAAATTAAAGAAAATAAGGAAAATTGCCCAAAATTTATGTTAATAATTATCTGTCATATAAGGAGTCAAATTTTAAGGAAAAGTTACTTATTGAGATATTTTATTTCAATAAAAATAAATAAATAAAAATGGAAAATGAGGTGTGTCTTCTTGGACACGTGGAAATGGCATTAAATGCCTTTGCCCATAGCTAATTCTCAGCTAGTTGCCCGAACTCTCAGTTTCTCCCACGTCTTCACCTGTCTTCTCTTTCATTCATTCATTTTTATTCATCAGCCAGCGAACAGAGAGACGTCAAGAGCGCAGAGAGAGAGAGAGAGCGAGACGGCCAACGGGAGAACGACGCCGTGAAACTCGCCGAAGAAGTGGCCGGATTTTGCACGCAACCATAGATTTCGACTTAGGTGGGTCTTTAAAACCCCTTTTCCTCTTTTGGATTTCTGACTTGGTGAGGGTTTAAGCTTCTGGAATCTTTAAGAAAGCAGAGGTAATAGGTGAAGATTCATCAATTCACCTACTGCATGATAAAATTGGTGTTTCCTTAAGCTAAATCAAGATTTGCATATAATAAATCCATCCAGCTGCGTGTGTTGTTGCTGCATGTGGCTAATTTTCCTAAGCTGAAATCAGGGGAGCTAGTTTTTTTAAAAAGAAGGGGGCCTCGGTTCATTTGAGTTTGTTTTTGTATGATGTGAATTTTTGCTGCTGAGTTTGGTGGGCTGACAGCATAATTGTTTGGTTCTGAGTAAAGCTTCCTCAGTTCCATTAAAATCTGAGGATTTAAAAGATTATTGAAGTGTTTTATGGCATAATATGTTGCTGTCCAGTTTCATTTTCTAAGGTGAAAAGCTGGTTTAAGCTAAGAAAAAGGCTTCATGGTGCAAAAAGAGAAGCTTTTGCTGATTAAAGGAATTTCTCAAGTTGCTGGAAAATACATGTGCATGATTGCGTGTATCAAATCTGCTTGGGCCCTTTTGATTTCTGGAATTAATTTTTAGTCTACCATGAAATGAATAATTAAGAGCTTATAAATGTCAGATTTATTGTTGGATTTGCTGGAACTGAAACAGGGGTCACGATTTGGATGATTTAAGGCCACCGTATGAATGATATATATACATATATTCGCGCGCAAGTGCATCTGTGTAAAGGCATATATATATAATCTATAAATTGGAAGCATATATAAACATGCATGCATGTTTGTTTACGTATTTTAAAATGTATATATATAAGCATGTGAGAAATAGTTGGAAGCAAAGAGGAAGTAAGATGTAGATATATATAGATACGTACATACATTGGCTGTGAATGTGTATATATACTTTATAAATTGGAATTTGATTATGAGTTAGGGCATTGTTTTTGAATGATTAAATGGTTCAAGAGTACGTTTTGCCACTGTTTGGCAAAAGTTCAATGAAATAACAAGAGGATATTGGAAATGGAACTTAAATTGAGGTGCTGATGAGTACTTATATATAAATGCATTTTATTAATCAAAGGAGAATAAGTTTAATATGTGGAAGCTAGAGAAATTTTGTGAAGCATATAAATGTATAGATATATGCATGGTGAGCGTATATAAATACTGGAATGTTAGAGCAGTAATTTAAATTATTAAGATAGTGTTGAGGTTCTTAATTAATAAGTTATGTGGCTGTTATTGCTCAACTTTGGAAGAGAAAAGCTGAACTTATTGTGAAGTATTTAAGGAATGGAGATTTGCCATTGTTTTGTAAAGGTGTAAGAGGATTCTTGGAAATGATATAATGGTCATACAACAATATATGTATATATTTACACACGTTTCAGGTAGAATGATGTCATGAAAATGTAAATATGATTGTTGAAGTTGAAAATAGTATAAGGACCAATATTTAATGTGAATGTTTTGGGAGTAAATGATGCTTAAAAGCTCGTAAGTCAGTTTAAAAAGTGTTGGAAGGAATGTTTAAAGGTTCATTTAGAACACCATTGAGAAGTTAATTGAGTTATGAGCTGTTAGTGATTTCCATGGTCGTTATGAGATTAATAATTGATTTGAAATATTTATCTAGGACCATTGGATACTATAGAAGTGAGCTAATATGGAGGGAAAAAGAATTAAGGAAAGAAAAAGGAGATATATAGTAAAGCTTAAATGTTGCAACTTTAACCATTCTTGCATTTAAGTTGTGCTTGTGTTTTGTTATGCTTCCTAGCTTGCCATGAGTTGAATAATTTATTTTATCTTGAACATGTTGAATAATTGTTTTGAATTGTTTCATGGCCATGATAAACAATTCTATATTTTATGTGCATGTTCTTGGTTATATATAAGTTTTGGCAATGCCATTTGTTAATAAGTGAATGATGGAAGTATAATTTGATTGTTTGAATGGTAATTATTTATTACTGGGATTCTTTGAATCTCACCCATCAATAACTAATCATGCTAGGTTACAAGTTTCCAAGAGAAAAGTGAACGAAAGAGGTAAAGGGTAAGTAAAATAAGAGACATAAGCTTCTATAATATTATTTTTCTGCAAGCTATTAAATGTATAGCAATTCTTATAAGTTATTTAAATTCAATATGAGACCTTGGCATGTACATATGATATATATTGATGAATGATAAGTGATTGTATGCCCAAGTATGGTCTGGAAAGTATGTGTAACATAATATATTATATTATGATGGTGTAGGAGTCACTGTCGGCCATGAATAGTAAAATAATAATATATATTATATATATTATATTCATCGCCGACAGTGACTCCTATATTCATAATATTATTTTTTTTTAAACTTTTGTGCCGTCACTTCAACCTGCTTCGTGACTCTCCCTCCACTATAATATAATAAATTATAATATAATATAATATTATATTATTTTATTTATTTTCACTATTCACCTTTCTTTTTGTTTTTTGTTTTTTTTTAATTACAAATAATTATTTCTTAATTATAATTAAGGCACAAAAATAAGATTTAGGATGTTACAGTATGATTTTGAGATGTATGATCATGACTATCTAGATTGAACGCTTTTCAAGGTACGATTGATGTTTGACTCGTTAAAGCAGAGTGAATGATTTTATTGGTCATGATAATTTTTATGGATGAATTAAACACATGGGACTTTCCATTAAGTCCTAAATGAGGTTAATTGAAGCTCTATAGATGAAGTTATGAAATTTTAAAATTGAGGCACAAAATGTGTTGGTAGAACAAAGAAGGTTTAGTAAATTAATAAACTGTATTAATTGCCATATTTTATGATCAAGATCATATTTTTCTCATGTGAAGAGCACCATCATATGATTTTTTTAGAATTAGTTATGATTGTTCAAATTGGACTGAAAATCTGAAAATATCAAATGAATAGTAATCCAATGATCAAGATGAAAGTTTTTAATTTATGGGCTTTAACTGTTTATTCTTTTAAATCATAATGCCTCTGAATGTGCAATAGATTGCGTAAATGAAGGATGTTACAAAGTTGTTACCGAAAGTACACTTCTAGATCGATAAAAGTTACCGCTAAAGGTATCCTTCGGCTATGTCGCTAGAGGTCCTCATCAATGGTAACAAAAAGAATCGTCACCGAAAGGTACTACCACATCACCATGATTCCCTGTATAACACCTCATTTAGCTTCCTTTAATATGCATTAGAGGCTAATGATAGACCATTTTAGTACCTTCCATACTCTATAATTAGCTCCCCAAGTAAAATTTTAAAACTTACCAAAAGTGACTGTTCACTTGGTTAAAATTTTAGAATTTTCGACCAACTTTAAAAATTTATAACTAATTCTAGAAAAATCTAAATCGAATGATTCTCTAAATGAAATTTGCTAAATTCCCTATAAGGGAAAAATACAATTGGTCCAATTTTTTGATCAATTAATACAGTTTATTGTGTGAATAAACACTGTTCATTTGGTTTTTTTTTCTTCAATTTTTTAGATTTTTCTCCTAAATTTGGACCATCTTTACTTTTTATACAAAACTCCAATTCAAAAAACTTGCACTCATTTTAAAAATTGCAATGGGTATTATTTTTCTGAAAAATTTTGTGCCAATTGGACCCTATTTGTTATACTTTACTGTTACCTCACCTTGGTGTTTTAATAAGGGTGTTCGACCTATTTTGTCATTTTTAACATGCTTATCTTTTAACTTTTGATACACACTTCTATCCAACATACATAACTAACTTTTCTAGCATATTTACATGCAACTACTCATACCAAAAATTGTTGAGCTTTAACATATACATATTCCAAAGTTCAACATAGAGCACATAATATAAATTAACAAATTTGCTTTGCATTCTTGAGCCATATAGCTTCACTTATGCATCCACCATTCTTGAGCCATTATTAAGCACATAATATCTCTCAAAACCGCTACAAAGTCTTAACTTGAAATATGGAAACATGTTTTTTTTTTTTGGGGGTAGAGGGTGAATGCTCGCTACTAGAACAACAAAGTGTATATTTTTTGGATACAGCAATTCGCACAAAGGGTACAGGCATTTAAGTCCTACGAGGGGATTATATATTTCTAGACTGTTTTTAATGAGCATGACTTCCCTTTCCCTACAGGTTTCATGAATAAGAAGAAAGTACCTGAAGAGAAAGTGTGTAACATCCCTAAATTTGACCAATGTATTATGAAAAGTAATTGAGACCTTGGGAAGCCAATTACAAAAGTTTGAACAAGTATGAATAAATTTTTGAACCAAAAGTATTTTAAGAAGATTTAAGAAGAATAAATGAATTTGCCCAAAATTTATTGGAATAATTATTCTACTTATTGAGGGTTAAATTTTGGAGAGGAAGTTACTCATTGAAAAATTTTATGACTTGTTGGGACAATAAAGTGTGAATACATGTCAGATTTATTGTTGGATTTGTTGAAACTGAAGCAGGGGTGACGGTTTGGATGCTTTAAGGCCAATGTATGAATGATATATATACATATATTCGCGCATAAGTGCAGTTGTGTAAGGGCATATATATATATATAATCTATCAATTGGATACATATATAAACATGCATGCGTGTCTGTTTACGTATTTTAAAATGTGTGTATATATATAAGCATGTGAAAAATCGTTGGAAGCAAAGAGGAAGTAAGATATAGATATATATAGGTATGTGCATACATTAGCTGTGAATATGTATATGTATATATGTACTTTATAAATTGGAATCTGAGATTATGAGTTAGGGAATTGTTCTTGAAGGATTAAATGGTTCAAGAGTACGTTTTGCCACTGTTTGGCAAAAATTCAATGAAATAACAGAAGGATATTAGAAATGGAAAATTAAAATGCTTTTCAAATGATATATTGAAGTGCTCTTTGTATTGGCTTGAATAATTAATAGTGTCAAGGTGTTTGGAGAAATTTTTATGTGAAGAGGAGTTTTTGGGACAACATTATTGAGCAGAATCCTTGAAGTTGTAATCATGAGTTTCCAATGAAAAGAATAATCATGGGATCATTCCTAAAATTTTATGACTTGGTCCAAGATTACATTTTTGTCATAGTTTGAGAAAAATTGAATGAAAATGATGCATAGTTAAAAATGGGAAGTTTAGTGATAGATACATATGGATGTATAGATATATGCATGGTGAGCGTGTGTATATATATATATATATTAGAATGTTAGAACAGTAATTTAAATTATTAAGATTGTGTTGAGGTTCTTAATTAATAAGTTATGCGGCTTTTATTGCTCAACTTTAGTAGAGAAAAGCTGAATTAATTGTTGAAGTTGAAAATAGTGTAAGCACCAATATGTAGTGTGAATGTTTTGAGAGTAAATGATGCTTAAAAGCTAGTAAATCAGTTTAAAAAGTGTTGGAAGGAATGTTTGAAGGTTCCTTTAAATCACCATTGAGAAGTTAATTGAGCTATGAGGTGTTAGTGATTTTTATGATCCTAACAAGTTTAAGAATTGATGTGAAATATTTATCTAGGACTATTGGACACTATGGAAATGAGAATGGATGCTTAATCAAAGAAGCTCCTAATATGGAAGGAAAAAGAATTAAGGAAAGCAAGAGAAAGGTAATAAAGCTTAAAGGTAACAGCTTTTACCCATTCTTGCATTTAAGTTGTGCTTGTATTTTGTTATGCTTCCTAGTTTGCCATGAGTTGAATGTTTATTTTATCGTGAATATCACTACTAAAAAACAGCTTATTTCCAACAGAATTAGCCACGGAATTTTTTCTGTGGCTAATTCCGTCGGAAATCCGTCAAAAATTCTGTCAGAAAAATTTCCGACGGAAATTTCAATGGCAAATTTAGCCATGGAATTAGCCACGGAAACATATTCTGTGGCAAATTTAATTATTATTTAATTAATTATAATAATTATAATTTTATTAATTAATTATTAATTTCAATTTTAATTTTGTTATTTATTATTATTATTATTATTTAATATTAAATTAATATGTTAATTAAAATCAATATTAAATATGAAAATATTAGAAATAATATTTATTTTATTTGTAATAATTTTTATTAATTAATTATTAATTTCAATTTTATATTTTTTATTCTTATTTATTTTATTATTATTTACTTTTACATCTTAATTAATATATAAATTAAAATCAATATTAAATATAAAAATATTAGAAATAATATTTATTTTATTTGTAATAATTTTATATTAAAATTAATATTTTTTAAAATAATAAAAATTATGAAATTA
>QFDD01008586.1:0-13961 GCA_006871305.1 Vachellia collinsii | reverse complement strand
CACACACACACACACACACACACACACACACACACACACACACACATACATACATACATACATACATACATACATACATACATACATACATACATACATACATACATACATACATACATACATACAAAGGAAAAAAGATTGCAGAAAAGACAAAACCCCAAGTTCCACCCTGTTAAAGAATAGTTCAATAACACTGGTATAATTGAACAAGGGAAAACCTAGCACGTTACCCATTCTGATCCTGATGATAGATGTAAGAGTTACATGACTGATTTACAAATATTTATAAAATTAATTTAGTTATTGTAAGGAAAAAAAATAATGTGTTTTGGTTTTCCTTATATATCCCCATTAATCATTAACTTAAAAAACTATCCTAATCAATGAAAACCCCCTTACATGTACAATTAATAGGGATAATCTAAAGAAAAATTATAAATGGATGTAAGTCTTATATTTAGAATAACACAAAACCGCCACATATATATGTGTAAAAGGATTAAGGTTGTTATGAGATGTAACTTTTTCACATGACAGGCAATGGTTGAAGTGTATTCCATTATAAGAGAAGCCATAATCATGGATCATGATATGGAAAAAAGAAAAAGTGGGTTATGATGAAGGTGGCATTTCATGGATTTATTTCTCTTAAATCATGAGAGATTTGACTACATTATTTCTGGATCCCACTTCCTGATGCATTTTGCTGCTTTTGAGACATCACTTTGTTTTTTGATTATGTAAGAGATACTCATGTGCACAGTGCTCTTGTCTACCATTTTAAGATACTACAACAAGAAACTAGCAGACACCCAAACCAAATCTTTCAGGCAGACACATGAGCAGATACACACTGGCGACCGTCTCCGAGTGCCTGGATGAGACTTGATGTAGATGCTTTTGTTCGACACCCAAACCAGGCAGCATGTGGAGGTGTGATTAGATATGAAAGAGGTCAATGGGTCATGGGTTTCAAGATGGCACTCGGAGTGGATAACATCACTAAATTGGAGATTCTGGCAATTAAAAAGGGTTTACAGATTTGTCAAAATCTGAAACTCAAACAAGTGCAAGTTTACTCAGACTCATTACAGGTTGTAAACATCTTGATGAGAGATAGTAGTACTGATTATTCACTATGACCCTTGATTGAAGAAACAAGGCATCTTCTATATGCATGGAGACCGGAGCATAAAACTATTTCATACCAGAAGAGAGATCATTAAAATGTGCTAACATCTTAGCAAAGGAGGGGCATTCGCCTTGACCTCCTCAGCTATCTTTACTGCATGAGGTTCCTCTAATTGTAGGAAGAGTTTTTTTAGGGATAAATCTTTTGTGGAGAAACTATTTCCTTCCAATGGGTAGTTTCTAGAACTTTTAAGCTATTTGCTTGCCATTTGTAATCCAAAAGAAACAGAAAAAAGGAACTAGCAGACACTTTGAGTGTCTGTCCCACATCGGAGGCATGGGATTTCATTATAGTGCTTATATTGATTCAGATTCTTGAAGTAACAGGTGTATACATTTCGCAGATGGTTTCTACCCCCAAGTCAAAGTCAAAAACAGGTTTTTTGACAGAGGGATAAGCACGACATGACAAGAGAACTACTAAGGATTGGATTAGACCAGGTGACATATCAAAGTTACTAATGGTGCCAAGGGCCCTCTAAGAACATGTATTACGGTAAGGAATTTAAACTGAGATTTTTTTTGTAGGAATTAGCACTCTTTTCTAAACTCTTGTGTTTTAAATTTGATTTTTGTGTGGGTTTACTTTCTGTCAAGTGTATGTTATATGAGTGTTGTTGAGTTGCGAACATTTGAACTTAAAAACATAAGAAGATCAACATACACAGTAGGCCACAGAAAGAAGATTAATGTCCCATCCAAGCTTCCATGCTGAAGGATCTCTTTCAACTGCAACAGCTAGAAAAGCAGACTGCATACAACTGAAGAAACATTGCAGAGTGGTGAGCCGAAACTTCGCCCTATATTGCTTTAATATGAAACCCTGAACCAAAAGTGAAATGGTAAAAAAGGATTAGAATTCTTAAAATGAAGAATAAAGACTGTATATTTTTATATGAGGTACTTACTTGCAGTATAAGCCACAAGGACCAAGCAGTGTTAGCAGAAAGCATCATGATAGGACCTTTGATTAAATCCAGTTTGGAGTGACCCTTTGTTATTGACATAGATGATTGATAATTGTCCTGATTCTGAGGATACCACTTCATGAATTCTAGAGGAGGTCCTTTCACTAAAGCAAATATAATTGCCCCCGAAAGGCTCAGAACAGAACCTAGAATCTTGGCCACACCATACATGTGTTTTACAGATACGCTTTCAACTCTGAAATGACAGAAAACAATATATATATATATATATATATATATGTTAATTCGTTGGGACTCAGTAATCTTGACCCTATTTCTTTGTAAAAGTGTTGGTTTTACTCGGTCACCTTAATATAACAGCCATAATGAAAGTAATGGCAGGAACTGTGTTTGTGGATGCTGCAGCAAAAGTTGCAGTAGTATAGCTGATTGAAACATAGTAAAGGCTTGAACTCAATGTTAACCTGCATGTATATAGGCATCAGTTTAAGCTATATAAAAATGTCCAAAGAATGAATATCTGTATATTTAAGCACTGATAAACTAAATGCCCAAAGTTAAGGGACTAAATAATTAGTTTAATTTCTGCTTGTAATGACAGTGATTAAACAAGAAATGAGGTCACAACTATATACATACCCAAATAAGGCAATGAGGAAGATTTTGCAGAGCAAGGTGAATGACAAGGAAGTAGCCTGCTTACTGGAAAATCAAAGAGAAAATTGGCCAACAGAGAAAAAGAAAAGCTTAATAAGTCTCTCTCTCTCTCTCTATATATATATATATATTATAAGTGTCGAGTAATGATTACGAGAAAATGAAGACAAAAGACTGAGAAGAACCTGTCAAAGAACGCAAATGGCGATAAGGCAATGGAAGCAAAGGCTTGCCTGTAGACAACAAACACATAAGGGTTCATTCCCCTGGAGATTGAAGCCTTAGAGAGCAAAGCCATGCCGGCATACACAAACTGTATGAAGATCATTGCTATATAGGGCTTATTTTTCTGAAGAATCACTCTGTAACCAAGTGATGAGCCTTTCATTTTTCTGATGATAATATTTTTTTTGAGTCTGTATACAGTCTTTGAACAAAGAAGCTTGGCAAATATATAGAGTTTGGAATTCATGTGTGTCATAGTCTACTTTAATATTATTGCCTTTCTTTACTAATTTTTGCCCCAATCCAATGGATCCATTTTCTAGTTTCTGACGTCAAAGTGTAAATAATTTGTGGATTAAGCAGTGTGCAAAGACTGAAATGCAATCCCAAAGTGCAATTTCAAGGAGGTTATAGAGAGAGATCTTTTAATTAATAATCTATCTAGGGATATGGTCTATGATAGAGTACATTAACATTATGTGATTCATGTAACTGATCCTACCTAATGCGAGAAGACTTTGTTGTTGTTGTTATATTGCTAGAAAAGTTAAATTATTAGACAGACACTATTGTCATTATAATTTCTAGTATGGGCATAATAGGATTGGTTGATGCATGCTTAATTATGATTTTGCATTGCAATCAATTACTTTCTGAAATTTCTTGCCTTGAGCAGGAGCTTATCCTGTGTATTACAATTTAGCATGTCAAAGAGAGATTATGGTTCCAACAATTATATGGCTAATTACATGTTATAACATATTTACCATTTAGTATCTCATAGATTGACAAAATCAAACTTGAGCAGTTTGATCCAAGTGAGAAAGAAAGTTCTCCCAATATGTGCATTTCCCCATTTAGAAGAGTCAAAGTTAAAAATTTACTTAGTTCTTCTTGGATTCATAATATAGGAGCTAGTGGAGGGGTTGGGTACTCAAATATAAGATATCAATCCATGTTCTCTCCCAAATTTATAATTTATTCTCCAAAATATCCTTATTAATTACACTTCTGAAGGGAGTTTGCATCAGGTGGTAGCTTCTAATACAAATGATTAATGAGGTATTTTAGGAAACCAACATAGGTTTATTACAAATAACTAAATTAAGTAATTCTCTTAATCTCTGCACATTAGTTATCTAGTTCTAACATTTATGATGGAGAAGTATATATACCAAGTCTCTTCCACTTAATACAACTAACGTTGGTAAATAAGGACTGAGTAGAACCTATCAAAGAAATCTCTGGTCCCATGCATAAGTTACAATTCTTGGAGAAGTATATATACTAATTCTCGTCCACTTGATCCTTTTTGTAAATTACACTTTGTACATGTTGCAATTTTTTTTACCAAGCACGAATATTCAAATGGCACTGTCTTACAAGTTTGAAATTTTAATTCACTTTTTTTCATTTTACCCCATTGATTACACGTCTTTGTAATGTAGAATTTTCCTCATCTCTTTTTCACAAACATCCTATCTTAACGTTTTCCTACTCATCTCTCTGTCTCACTCCTCTTCTCTGAATAAGGGTTTATTAAGAAAAAAAAAGGTACGTGTTTACATATTCATTGCGTATAACCAATTTTAACCGACTTCTTTATCTACATAATTATGTTATTTATATCTTATATATATGGCCAGAGGGATTACTTGTTATGTATAAACGGTTATGGACCTTTTGATGTTTGATGCATGTGACGTGTTTCTAAACTAAAAGAGAGATAAATAAAAAAAATCAAGAATAGAAGAAAAAGAAAGAAAGTGGGCTGTCAAATATTTTCCATCTTTATGTCACTATTTCTGTCATTAATTTGAAGTATCTGAATTCTCTTGTGTGCACTTTAGGTGAAGTGGAGAAAAAGAGATACAGAGGAAAAGATGACGGGCTTCACTTCTGTAGGATCCACATTTTATTTAGAATATACTTTAAGAAATCGGATGAATCAGTATTTTTTTTTTTTTTTGGCCAAAGATGAATCAGTATTTCACACAGACACTTTAAATAATAACTTGAATTAATGAATTAAAATGTATCTATTGATGTTTGAAATTACAAGAATTATCCATTTGAATGCTTGTTTAATGTCACAACTTTATTCAGATCTCATATTAATTGTGCACATATGGGTCCTCCACTTGCATTATGCAGGTTTTATTAATCATTGTTTCGCTATCATTTACAATTTCTAAAATATATAGATTCACTTTTCTAACTATAACCATATGACAAGTCTTTAAGTAAAGTCTTTTCTTTTTAAATACGTTTTTTTATTTCGTATATATTATTTGAACTTTATAATCAGTATAATCAAATTAATAATCCAAAAATCTTTTGTGCCGCTGATATCATTCGTCTAATTTCAAAAGCAAACACGCAATATATAGTTTCTTGCAGGAAAAAAATAGTTTAATTTAATTTAGTCAAATTTTAAAACCTCAAAAACTCCATACAATAAATATGGAGTTTACATATAAAGGATATATGATTGACACAATAATCCTTACTCCAATTAGCATTTGGAGAAGACGAAATGTGATTTGGTTGAGCATTTCATTTTTTAATTGCTAAAGAACATAATTTCTTTAAAGATTATATGCTTCAGTGGTTATCATTATATTGCATACATGTTTCCTATGATTCGTGGTTTATTTGATTTCCAGGATCCTCTGGACCCGCGTAACAGAGAACTTTGAAGAAAAAGAAGTTATCATATGGAAAGGACAATACATGACTCATCTAATTTAGCACACCTAGAAAGCACTACAAGGAATTTTAGTTAGTGGATAAGCTAAAAGCATCCATTGGGCATCTCTTCCATCAATCACTAAAAGTTTTTTATCCGAAAACATGTATGTATGAAATGATTTTATCTTATTGAGTCCACTTTTTTAATGGAATTTTTTTGGAGCTAGACCAAAAGATTAATAAAGGTCATTAGCACCACTACCAAAAAGCTTGATTTAATGGTTATTGTTGCTAATATTTGAAAATTCCTCACCATTCTAATTTTTTACGGTCCCTAAGTCAACTAAGCAAGCATTAAATATTAATATTAATTTGATGGTTTGAAACCGTTAAATACCATAGTGACATATTTAAAGGTTCCAAGAAAGCAATTGCGAAGTATACAGTGACATTACTTGATGGTTTTAAGATATAACCATCAAATAACTTGATACCAGTTTTATTTTAATCATTTTTTGTAATAAGCTTATTTGACGGTTGATAGGAAAAACTGTCAAATTTTTTTATAATCGATGGTTTTGACCAAACACCGTTAAATAGTTTCATATTACTTTATGATTGTAAAGTATAACCATCAAATAAATTAATACCAGCATAAATTACTGTTTGCACTGTAAGTGCATGGGTTGCACCAAGTAATAAAGTGATAAGTCAAGTATCATTCTAAGAGGATTTGGTTCCAAAACCTTATCAAGTAATAATTATCACACTTTCACCTAATTTGACTGATACAAATATCAAGAGTAGATGAAAACTACTTTTAAACATAGAAAAAGTATAAACAAGTTATTTATGGACTTCAAGGATAAGATGAAATCTAGGATTATTCATCCCCTTGTATTTCATAACATTCAATTAAACTCCTCTCATAGATGCTTTCAATGAAAAATGTGCTAATCTAGAATTCAAAGAGTACTTGTAAAAGCTCGCTCAAATCAAGAACAAGTATTTAATTCCATTAATTGCTCAATCTCTTGTTACAATTATTAAAACCCAATTTTTAAGCTCCAATCCTAATTTGATTATGTAAGATTGGCAAGCATATCTCTATCTTACCAACAAAACCATCCATTCATAAGGTAAATTTCAAGTTCTTGCATAATCTTACTCACATTCTACACTCAATCTAGCCCTTTCAAGCATAAATCAAGTTAACCCAATAACTTATTGGTAGCTAATCAACAAGAGGCATTAAGAGAAGAGTAAAATAAACATATATATCATAAATCACAAAAAGAGAGGAGAAATTTAGTGTTAATCCATATAAGGGCTCAAAATAATTCTAGAGAAAAGTTTTTAGCTACTCATGTTCAACAAACCCATGAGAAAATACATAGATATCAGCCCAAATATTGAATCAAGAGTAGAGATGAAAGATGGAGAGGAAAAACTAAGGGAAGAAGCTCAAATGTCTTCAAATATTCAAAACCTAGCTCAATCTCCATCAAGAAGCAAGCCCTAATATAGCAAAAAACTTCCAAATGCTCCCCAAATGTCTAAAATGGTGGGCATCCACAAGTTGGAGGCTTTAAAACCTAAATTTTGCTGACTTAATGCTACTGTTCATTTTGCTGTCAACAACAAGGCTGCAGCGAAACTATTTTTAGCTACGATGGTGTTTACCTCTATTTGAAAGTGTGTTGCAACAAGGATGAAATGCGTTGTAGCTCAATTTCACTGTGGGAAAGTAAGTTCTTCCACATCAAATGAAGTTTTCTATCTATAATTTGGCCTCCATTTCATCCTCTTTGATTTTCTTAATGTGTTTTTGAATTAACTTTGATCTCCACATGCCTTCAAGGTATTTCCAAGTGGCTTGAAATTTATCATTCTTCTATCAAAATATACCTTGCAAAAGGATAAACTTTATAAGCACATAATAAACAAGAATAAGAGTCAAAATGTCCACAAATATATGAAATAGTGTATAAAACACTAGGAAATATGTTGAAATAACATGAAATCCTAGAGGTTAACAATCACTTAGGGCTTGGACGAAGAAGCATTTGTTTTTTAAATATAAATTTTTCATAACCATGAAATTGTATTTTTTTAGTATCGTCGTCAACATGACGTTGTACTATTTTGTTCCCTACATGCATGAAATCGTGATGACTGGGATTAATGTTGACCTCAACTATAAGGCTTGTATATTTACTACACCCCATGTACAAAAGCTGTCTCTGCATCAACTCAATCAAAGGGCTCAGCTCCAACATCACAAATCATGCCTTCCGTTCTATTATTGTCCAAGTCATCCACATATTCCTCCTTTTGAAAAGTAGAAGTAGTTCATGCTTCACCATGCCATATTCATCTTTGATATCAAAACTTTATCCCATCACTGAGTAGGTGATCCCTTATATCATCAATACATCGTTGACTTTCATTTAAACACTTTACACATGGACAAAAATACATCCCATTTTTATTGGACATATTTCATTTAACAAATTTAATAAACTCTTCCACCTCATTCTCATATTCATCACCACCTCATTCTCAAATTTAATAAACTCTTCCACCTCATTCTCAAATTTAAGAGTGGACATGCATTAAAAAATTAGGTTAATCCATTTATTAGGAAATTTCATCTTTTTCATTGCTTTGCCAAAAAATGTCTAGTTGTCAAAAGCTTTAGAAAAGTCCATATTAAGTGCCGCTGATTTATTCTATCTATCGCTTGCTGAGTGGATTTGATTCATAAGACATACAGCTAATATAACATTATCATAAATTAATCTACACTTCAAGAAGGCATTTTGATTAGGTGCAATTAACTGTATTCAAATAGTTACTTTCTACACCCATGGACAGAACAACCGATGTAAAAAGTAACTTTCTCTATAGTTGTTGTCTTGTAACTTGTATAGACATTAAAGGGATAAGTTTTTCTTGAAAGATTGAATAATTTAAATACCTACTTACTCTAGTTGTTTCCTTAACCGATGTAAAAACTGTTTCCTACACTAGTTGCTAATAGAACAATTGTAGAAAATGAGCAATCTCGGATTTTATTTTGAAAATGCCATCCACGATACTTTCTTCACCGTCCTCATAACAACCGGTGTCAAATCCCCGCTTCGGGAATGATTTTTTGTACTTGATATGTTAATGACTATTTGTGATTCAATTAATCATGCTTCACCCAGTATTTACGCACGTTTTCTTCGTGTATTTTGTTTTGATGTGTGTGTGTGTGTGTTATCAAAGACTCTGATCATGATAGCATGGAGAAATATCGAATTATTGAAATGCACTACAGTGGGTGGGTCTCGCATGTTTACACCACTCATTCCTATTTGTGTTCTCTTCTATGAATGTCAAAGGAGTTTCGAATTTAAAGTAGATTATGTATTTTTAGCCCCGTGCTGTAAAAATCTACAGAATTTTTTGAAGAAAAACTTAAATATTTGATACCTATAATTTTGGCTTATCTAAAATTTAGTCACCGAACTTTGATCCATTTGTAACTTTCATTTATTGTTTTCACTTGATTAAAGTTCAATTAATATAACGTTAACTTGATGCAACTCAATATTATATTTTTATATTTGAACTATTTAAAATGCTTGCCCCTACATTATGAAAATGAAAGCTACAAGGACTTATTATGTTATTTCTTAAATATTAGGGACCAATATTTTAAACATATAAAACTATAGGGAAAAAATTATATCGAGTTAACATTTAAGAAAAAAAAATTTGTCGAATCAAAATTATAAAAATGAAGTTGCACATGTTAAAATTTAAAAATTAAGTTTCAATTGAGTTAAAATTATAGGAATTTAATGGTTAATTTTTCCTTTGTAAAGGAACACCAACACCAAGTATAATTAATTGGTCCAAAAAGAATCATAATATAATGGATCTATAAAATTAGATGTTCCGGACATTGGGCTGATTATTTCTAAAAATCTTAAATATAAATTTATAATATAATGATAATTGTATTTATAAAATAGACAACGCAACAACACGGTGAAGTTTGAACTTTAGCAATGACACTGTGGGAATAATTAGTACAATATTTGTTAATCAGTCGGTTTAACATATTTGTGATCTGATTTGTTGATGATTCATAAATTTATAATTTGAATGCTTAATTATTTATATATAGGAAAATCCAGCAAAAATACCTTCAAAATCTGAAAGGACAAATCAGTAATTCGAATTTGCATAATTCCATATTGGGCCACTAGCATCAATTTGGAATTTGCATATCTTAGGAAAAGACATCACTACCCCTAATTCCAAAAAATGGGACCATTTATCAACGCATTTGTAGGTCAATAATATACACTATATAAAAAAAGACTTTCAGCAACGACTTTAAACGGTGACCAAAAAAATCACCACGGAAAGTTATACTTTCGGTGGTGATTTAAGGTGACACCTTCAGCGGCAAGTTTTTTCTGTCATTGTTGAAGACAAGACTTAAAGCAACAACTTTTTGGGTTGCCGTTGAAGGTAACTTTCAGTGGCAACTTTTTGTATCGTCACTAATGGCAAGAAATTTAATATATATATATTATTTGTAAATTTTTTTATTAAAAATACTTTTTTTTACCAAAAAATAATATTTTTACAAGATAAAAATTATGACATTAATAATTATATAAGTATATAAAAATTATTGTTCAATCAATAATATACTATATATAAAATAAAATGTAAATATATAAAATAATAAACACATACATTAAAATTATCATCTAATTTACTTTTAGTTTCTAATAATATTATATATTGTATATATAGATATATGTATAAATATATATATAAATGAATACATATAAATGTCTATAATTTATTATGTAGCAAAATATTTTATATATATATATTTAAATATGCGTTTAAAGTATATAAAGTTATTACAATTCAACTGGTAAAGGCTCATGCACACCCCCAAGGGGTTGGACATTCGATATCTGAAGAAGGCAAACTTTCAAATTTATTAAATGTCGACACATGGTAGTACGGGGTGGCAATATATGGCGTATGTGAGGTGGAATATATGTGGCAACAAGTAGTGTACAGAGAATGGTGGTGATGTAGCAGTCGTCGGTGATGTAGCGTTAGCTGGTGATGATGTGACAATTAATGGAGTAATTATTATTTTTAAATAATTATGAAAGTATTGATGGCAACAAAAAAAGTCGCCGCTAAAGGTACTTTCAGTGATCACAAATGTCACCATCAAAGGGAACCTTCAGCTACGACTTATTTTTGTCGCTACCAATATTTACAGTGATAATTGCTATGGCTGCGCTTTTTAGTGGTGACAAGAGTCTTTAAATTATCGCTAAAAATTAATTTCTTTGTAGTGATAATTGCAACTTGAATATATAGAATACCTAGTAAAGTATATGAAATTCGTACATATATAAAAGAAAGAAAAGATGAATAAGTGAATTTATAACATTTTAAAATCACAAATTGATACCTCCAGTTTGATTTCAAATTTTGTATATTCAAGATCCTAATTTTTTCTTTATATATTTTGATGGTATTTTTGTGGATTTTCCTTTTATATATTGTTTACAAGTCGTGGACAGTACAATTTATTATCTCCCCTCTAGCTTTAATTTATAGAATATGTCTTTCAATCCCTCTGGCACCAAAAAGGAAACATGTCACCAAAAAAGAGAGAAACAGAGACAAACAACATACTGTCCACATGTTCTACAGCATTGCGAGAACGACCTCCAAAAAGAAACCTGGTGAAGAAGTTGGAAAGATTGTCCCTGAAAGCACTGTTTTTTCTTCTGTGCTTCTTTTTCATGATAATGAGGACAAAGACTATGCCTTCTTCTTGTTTTCCCCCCTCTTTTCTCACATAAAAGTTCTAGGGATTTACCAGAGTTACTATGAATTATATCTTGTAGCCGAAACATTATTTATAAAGGTTGTTACATATTATTATGCAAACATATATAGTCTTCATATTGGCAACAGTATTCTGATTAACACTGTTGCAACCGAATTTCGGTCTACCCATAAGGGAAGAAAAAATAAAGGAGTAGCCATTAAAATTTTGGAAGGACTTTGGAAACCCACAAAACAAGTGATCTAGAAAATCTAGTAGGGTTTGTTGGTCGATTGTGCATGAGAACGTGTTAAGCACCCCCCCACAACACCTGTCCATATGAATAGTTATTTTAAGCTTATTATTAAAAATAACATGGCATTTAAAAATATTCTAATCACCCCAAAAAAATATTATTTATTTACAAAGAGACAAATTAGGAGAAAAAATAAGAAGGAAAAAAAACATTTACAAAGATGGACTTGACCTATGATGAAAGCATATGACCTATGTACCTTTCAGAGGGATTAAAACCCATGTAGTTTAGGGGTAGAAATACATGTCACTTTGTTAGTATTTTTAAGGAAAATTTTACTAAATTTATTTTTGAAAAATGGTTTTTTATTATATTGGTTGTTATTTTTTATTAAAAAAACTTCCTTTATCTTTATTTGGAAAAAATGTTTCTTGAAAGATTTTTGGATTAAACTTCATAAGGAATTCTCATAATGTCACATAAAAGAATAATCATTTTTGCCTAAGAAGGTTCTAAAAACCTCACACAAAAAAAAAATTGAGAAATTTTTTTAATAAAAAAATATAACTCTTTTCATTTTATTTTCATTTATAAAAATGGGTCTAAATTACAAAATAAAATGAGCAACCCATATTGGTATACCTAAAGATCTCATATAGCTTACCGATGAAACTATATACCTCAGGCGGTTCTTTTTCAATATAATTTAGCTCTTATCCTAAAAGTTGTAATGATTAATCTCTCTAAAATTGAATTCACTTTTTCACTTTGAGCCACCATCTACATTTGACCCATACAAATAAGAAAAAGGGAAGAGAAAAAATATAACATGATTAGTTATTACACACCTTACAACTAATATTGAAAATAAAATTTTTAATGAAGCAGGACATACCTTTTAATGTTTTTGTTTTTAACTTATGAGATAACCCTTTAGAATGATAATGTAGTGTGAAGAAGTTTGTATTTCTCAATCACCTCTTTTCTCCCTCATTTCTTCCTTTGTATCAACCCTTCCTCTCCTTTTTATAGGCAACAAGTAGGATTTGCTCCCATTAATGCACATTTTTGTAATTGTCGTTTTTTATTTTTAAAATATTTTTCTACCAATGAAATTACCTAATGTGAAACTAATCAACATAAATTGGATTTTTTTTTAATAATTTTCATTTTTCAATTTTTACTTTTTCTTGATGACCAAGAACCATGCTTTCCTAATCCACACCAATTATCATCAATGAGTAATTTATTATTATTTTTTATTCCTTACTGACATTCATTAGTTTGGGAGGCAATAATCATAAATGTGATTTTATTTCTTAGAATACTTTTCTCAGTTGCAAGTTGTAACATCCTAAATCTTATTTTTGTGCCTTAATTAAGAAATAATTATTTTGAAAAAAAAAAGTCTGTTGGCAAATATTATAATTATAATATTATATTATAATAATATATTATAATTATTATTATCGTTTTTGCTTGGAGGATGTCTTTTGTCGGCCATATGTTTTTATAATAATAATATATTATAATATTATATTATAATATATTATATTATATTATTATAATATATTATATAATTTTATATTTTTTTAGTGGGGAATAATTATATTATAATATATTATATTATATTATATTATATTATAATAATATATTTTATTTTTGAGTGGGAGACAATGGGAATCGGAAGAAAAATATATATATATATTTATATTATATTATTATATTATATTATATTATATTATATTATATTATATTATATAATGTAATGCATAGACGGACGAAGCAGCGTGGAGGGGTTATAAATACCCCCTCCTTCCCTTCATTTCTTCACACCACAGTGAAGAGTGAAGAGGCGAAGGAGCAGATACAGCTGAGTTCTGTTGAGATAATTTGGGTAATGAAAATCTCTTCTTTTCAATAAATTTATTTCATGAAAGTTGTTCCATATATTTTTATCTTTCTAATGATGTTAATTTTATTCTTATCAGAAGAAATTTTTAAAGTTAGTATTTAGAAAAGTACTGAATTTCGACAATATAAGTCTATAATAATGTAGAAAGATTTTAACTAATAACTTTACATAGATTGTATTTTTGATTTGGTTATTTAATTATTTTATAATGAATTGTTATAGAAATAG
>QFDD01008585.1:0-13682 GCA_006871305.1 Vachellia collinsii | reverse complement strand
AAGTGGAGACATTTTTTTCAACGTACTGTACAGTTTAAGAATTAAATACATAAGAGTGATTTTATCTGAATTTACATGAAAATAATTTTGTAATGCTGTAACAAATATATCCATTGATCCTTTATCAAGACGAGCTCCCCAAATTTGTTTAATTCTGACCCGCTAAAATCAGCTTTGGGTGATTCAATGTTCTATTTTATTTGTATGCTTACTTGTAAAGAATAATTAATTTAATAGATATAAAATCTAAAATAATGATAATTTTGTAAGTATCATTATTTGAGAAAATTGCTTTGTTCATTATGGATGAACACACAATGAGAACCCCTTGAGTTCATTATCAGTGTCTGCCTCATCCAGTCCCTCCTCAAGCGTCATCTCCAGCTACCCACTTCACAAAACGCAACCACGCACACACAGTCGGCTTCATGTTCTCACTCATTCCCATAAATCCTGTTTATACGGTATATACAGAGTTTTTTTTTTTTTATTAAGCCATTTTATTAAATTTATTATATGAATATATAATTTTTTTCATACTTTTCGTCGTTAGAATTTTTGAAATAGTGACCTTCATATGTTCTGTACTTTTGTGCGATAACACATGATTCCGCTTTCACTAATCAACGCGTTCTCAGCCCTGGATTGAATTTAATTCCACTCAGCTGGCAATGGGCGATCCTTTTCTTTCCCTCTTCTTTTTTCAGATTTTAACATCATCCTCACATAATAATTTTTGGGCAAGTAGCATCCAAATCAATTAAAACTCTGTTTGTATTAGCGTGTTGAGACAAAACGCATTTACCTTGTAAATCCCTAAATAACAATGAAAAAGTAAATTCTATTGGTACCAAATAAATCTAGCTTGTCACAGTGGCAGCATACATTTCTCTCTTCAACACACGAAACATATTGGTCATCAATCACCCCTCATACCGGGTCACACATAAAGCCAGCCAATATGGCCAATGGTTCATCCCAGCTCATATTCACGACCCAGTTCCATTTGCTATTCTTCAAAGCTGAATGATTAGTAGGATTGATGGATTCAATTAAGAATAATTAAAGACCTTGTAGAATCTAAAGTTCGCGTCTTCAAGTCTCATATCCACAGGTTGAGATGGAAGCACGTGATGGATTATTTTACAGAGAGGGGTTATGATGTCACGGCATGGATTAAGAAGTGGGATTGATTTATTATTATTATTGGGCATAGGATGCTAATGAATGAAACGCAGGGATGATTAATGGTCAGGCCAAAAAGCAAGCGTCCATGTCAACAGTCATTTGACCAATTATTCCAAAAGGATGAGTTTGTTGGAGTTCGGTTTGACCGATAATATATGATTAGGAAGATGGAGAGGGGGAAATATCCAAGCTCTCGATTGGATTAGGGATATTTTTTCAAAAAGAAAAGAGAGTCTAAAGTTTGAAGAGAGGTAAGAGAATGGTAATGATGGAGATGTGAGGGTTTCTAATTTCTCTTGTTGATGGAGATGGGAGGCACAATAGTTCACAGCGATATAAAGGGATGGGTAGGTGCATGGCGGCACACCCAAAAAATGACTCCTCACTCACTCTACTTTAATTTTTTGTTTTCTTCCTTCAAAATTCCTTCATTTTTCTCTAACCATGGAAGGCTCCAAACTTAAATTGATAAGTAAATGAGCCTTTGGAAGCTTGCATATTTTTAATTATTTTGAGTTTTTTTTTTTATACTTAGAACGAGGCCAGGGCAATGATGTGAACATGCATAAATCTACGGTCTTCAATACATAACAAAAATAAGTAGTATCATTTTTAGAATCAGTTCACTCTATCTCCTCTTCAATTCTGTAATGTACATCATGCATGTCTAAATATTTATCCGTCCTCCTTTCTTCCCATCTATGCAGCTTTCGTCATTGATTCATATCAAGCTACTCCCAATAAGCGCCATATTTCATAAATACCAGAAATATAAGGAGTTCCCACATCACATGGACATGTAAAATCCACCCAAGGATGTGCAAAAATTCGATGGTTCAATCCAGTACAAATAAATAATATAATGAAATTGGATCAGATTGAATTTAACTAGATCCAGAATTAAATGCTTGTTATTATTATGACTCGGCTTATTTTTTTTTTTTCCATTTTGCTATGCCTCGGGTTATTTTTTAATTATAAATAATGATACTTACTAGCTATTATTATCGAAAATCATTTATTCATACTTATACTTTAATGTTTTAAGGATGTATTTTATATGATTTTAGTTTTTTTCTATATTAATTATGTATTATTAATATATCGATAAAAAATTTATAAAAATGAAACAGCAATTATTATATTGGATCATGGTTAAATAAAAAAAGTGAGGTGAACAAGGCCATGCTACGTAACCGCGTAAGGCAATGATGAGAGGGGTTGGGGCAAATAAGAAGGCCTCGTAATTGGTTAAAATGAGGTTTAAGCGCTCCTCTCATAATCATTTCCAATAGTTGGGAACGACTTTACTTCAGTTTGAATAATAAATAAATAAATTAATTACTTTACACCGGCGACAAGACAGTAAAATAATTCAACTTTCTAAAAACTTGAGCTCTTTGTTTTCTTTGTACTTATATTCCTTTTTTTGTTCGGCCTGTATCATTGTGCTATTATTCTCTTCGGATACTTTGCATGTTTGGCTGGTAAATTTTGGAGCATTCAATAGTCAGATTAGCATGAGAGGCTCATGGCCCTCCCGCACCGTCCCAGAAATAACACTCACGAACAATATCGATAAATAAAAAATAAAAAAAATAGCTGGGACCACTATCATTATGGTCTAATTTTAATATTTTAAATTCAGTTCTGAAATATTTAAATAAATTTTTAACAATTTGATTGATGTTATGGGAACTGGACCGTCATTTTCAGTGACCGAACCGATTATTAATTAAATTAATATGCTTTAAACAATACATTCTTAAAATAATAAATAAATGGTTATCTACAATCATAAAAATATTATCATTAAATTTTAAAAGAAGTATAATGTATTTAAAAGCAACATGAATGGTAAGAGAAAAAATAATAGTTTTATAAACTATTAAATCTGAAGTGCAGTTCAAGAGTTTAGATGAAGCAAGGGAAGCTAAGAAAAGATTTTCACTATAAAAAAAAAAGTATAATTTCCACACAATATATGATGTATTAATTTCAGAAAAAAATCGCCAAGATAACATCATTGCTTGGAGCGCATAATAAGATCAATAAGTGATCATCTCTGTAAGGAAAAGAGGCACTAAAAAGGCTCAGAGTTTATTGTCCCACTTCAAACTTCAAACTTCTGAATAATTGCCTTATTAACATTTCCCGCTGTCTGTTATCTTTCATCTTCTCGAATCTTCGCTCTCCCTTTCTTCATGTTTAGTCTTTTCGATCACTTTTTGATTTTTTGGGCGTCTGATTTACGAATGGGTTGAAACCAGGTATCAACATTTCCTGAACTGAAAGCCCAAAATGCTTGTAAAGGTCCAATTAAAGCCTAAAGTTATACCACCACATGGGGTGGACCTACCCAAAATAAATAAACCCGTGCTTGGAAAATAGGCCCGTAGATATGATTTGTCCGTCTATGAAGCCCAATGGCACTCACTGTACTCCCAATTTCAGCTTTCTTAGCCCAATAACAGCCATTTAGCCAATAAAATTGGGGCTAGTCTATCACAACATGAATGTGATGAATCAACGATCAAATCTTTACTGAAAGAGATACCTATATTTAGTGTTTAATAACACATGGAACATGATTGGACAATACATGTGTTTAGCAAACATACATACATATATATGTGTTCATGATTTGGATTTAAAACACGAATAGTGTTCGTTAATTCTTTGTGAATCCCGGTGAAGGTACCAGTGGCGTGTTTGGATTCTGAGTAGAATTCAACACCAGAAGGTTATGGAGATATTGGTGAACATAGGTGTTAGTATATATCTAGATTGTCTATTTGTTCAGTTCCTATTTTGTTTCGGTTAAAAGATTTAATTAATGAAAAATTTTCTTATCTTATTTCAAGAAGGCAACAAGTAACGCTTCCCAGTTCCCATGATCGGAGAGCTGCAAAAATTTAGGTGCGATGGGCCGAATGGGGTTGATTTTAAAACATGGTAAAAACTACATAACAATGGCTAAAGAGTGAAAAAAAAAAATTGTTGTATAGCTTTTATACAATAAATTATTTTATGAAAAAGTATTAAACGCGTGGATAAATACATATGAAAAACTAGTAAGACGAGATAAAACTAACAGAATTGAACCAGTTTAAAGTGATAAAATGAGATCCATGCTCCGGTCCTCCTTGGCCACATCTTGTGACTTCTAGCCCAGATGGTCCACCTCAAGATTCAGACAATTCATACCCATTTTGAATCAGAGTTATAAAAGTAAGTAAGTTCGAGAACTCCTCCTGTTATATACTTATTTATAAATCACGTTAAAAAAAAGTAGTATATATCGCTAAACCAAGAAGGCACTTAGTTAAATGAGTCAGAAGTTGTCGAATAATGCAGTGCAGTAACCTACTGCATGAAAGGTCCGTTCACAGGCATATTCCCATTACGAGGTTGGAAGCAAAGAGAAAAGGCCATTCTCTGGTTTGAGACATTCATCTTCCCATATTAATAACAACAACAACTAATGAACTGAAGCAGGGATAAGCTTGAATATGGCAAGAAGCGGGGAAGGCTGAATGAGGCACAATTATTGTGCGTCGCTCCCGGAAATATTCTAAAACAACTCGTGGCTGCTGATGAACGGCATCGGCCTGGGGACAAATAAATGAACACAGATCTGAGATTATATTAATCAGATGCCACAGTGAAGGCAGTGAAAATTGCATGTGAACAGTAGATTATCACATGATTAGGTGTAACTGTCACTTTCAGCCGTACCTAATTCATTTTTTTATTCCCTCTTTGTTCACAAGACAAAACTTCATTAGCCTCTAGTGCTCATGGTTATGACCCTAAATCTAATTGAGAACTAGATCTTCTACAAGAGGTGTTTCGTATGTACATGGATGCCATGAGTAGAATGTTTAGCGCCAAAAATGGAATTTATTAATTTTATGAATGAGTTTCATTATTCTTAACTTATGGGTAATGTAATCATTTATTATAAATTTATATCTAGTCACAATGACAGGTCTTCTCTCTAAACTTTAAACTTATGTGGAGCGTAGCATGATGATGATAATTTTTTTGTCTGGCCATAAAGCATGTTTCACATGACACACCACCACAAATCACTGTGTTTTACCCCAACAATAATAATGAGAATCACTGGGGCATAGTTTTTGCAATACGAAGTTGACTTGAAAAAAAGGAAAGAAAAGCCATCATTGTGGCTCTGTTCTGTGGGATTGTGACCTTTCAGAATCAGCAATAACCATCCCACATGCTTCAATTTATTAAAGATAAGAACTGTTTCAATTCATGGCATTACTCAATATTCAGGCCAAATTAAAAGGGAAAAAAGGTTCATGGCACTATGGCAGTAATAAATTCCTCGCAGAGTATTCAACTTCTTCAAAAAAATTAACTTTTATTCTCTCCTGAAGACAAAAACTTCAAGTGTGCACAATAATTGATAAAATTTCTGGAGAAAAATAGAACAGCAAAGAATATCTGATACAATCTCTCAGAAAGCAACTGTTGAAAATGTGGCTGAGTTGAGGAGCGAGGAGGGGTGATTGAGAATAGTAGGGCGGTCCACATCACACCGAAAAGCAACCCAAAGGTCGGTTCGGTCCACAGCGTAGGACGATGATAGAGGGCCCACCCACCGTAGATTGGTCGGTGATTCTATCATCCCAATCACATCAGACCGTCCAGCAGACAGGCAGCACGGCCAAGCTGCAATATTTGAAATAATCCTCCCTCGTTCGTGGTTCTCCTCACTCCGTGAACTGTTCAGTAATCTCTATATAAAACGGCCACACCCAGAAGTCGAGTCTCAGGGTTTAATATTTATCATAGCAAGCAGCAGAGTGAAGAGCATTCTCTCTCTGTTATCTAAACAATGGCGATTACTAGGATTGCCATCGGAAACCCATCGGAGCTGGGTCAGGCTGATACTCTCAAGGCTGGTCTGGCTGAGTTCATTTCAATGCTCATCTTTGTCTTCGCCGGGGAAGGCTCCGGCATGGCTTTCAGTAAGTCCATTCAGGCTCATGTTTCCTTGCTAGAGCTTCTCAATGTCGTCGCATATAATGTTCGTCTTTAACTAACTGTATCAGATGCATGGTTATGCAGGCAAGCTGACGGACAACGGATCGACGACGCCGGCCGGGTTAGTGTCAGCATCGTTGGCTCATGGCTTTGCATTGTTCGTGGCGGTTTCAGTCGGCGCCAACATTTCAGGAGGCCATGTGAATCCCGCTGTTACTTTCGGTGCCTTCATCGGAGGTCACATCTCTCTCATTAGAAGCATTTTATACTGGATCGCTCAATTGCTTGGCTCTGTTGTTGCTTGCTTACTCCTTAAATTTGCCACCGGTGGACTGGTAACTATTCTTTTTACTCATCTCCCTCATAGAAAATATATAGTTGACTTAACTTGTAACGCAATCCAAACAGATAAAATAATCTTTTGACATGGATTCTACTTATCATGGATCACTCCGAATCACGTGGAAAGTTGAGATCTGTGTTTGTGTTGTATGGCAGGAAACATCTGCTTTCTCATTGTCAGCCGGAGTGGGCGCATGGAACGCGGTGGTGTTCGAGATAGTGATGACCTTCGGTCTAGTGTACACGGTGTATGCGACGGCCATAGACCCAAAGAAGGGTGACATTGGGATAATTGCTCCCATAGCGATCGGTTTCATCGTGGGAGCCAACATCTTGGCGGGTGGGGCCTTTGACGGAGCATCCATGAACCCAGCCGTCTCTTTCGGACCAGCCGTGGTGAGCTGGACGTGGGCCAACCACTGGGTTTACTGGCTGGGTCCCTTCCTGGGTGCAGCTATTGCTGCCATTGTTTATGAGATATTATTCATCAATCAGACTCACCAACAGCTCCCCACCACCGCTGATTATTAAGTCTCTAGCCTACCATGTTTAAGTTGAATGTGGGGTTAGTTTCTTGATTTGGCTTCTTCTGTTTAAGGCGCTCCCTCTTGTTTGCATTATTGTTTCTTTCCCCTGAACTTTGTCCTTTGTCTTGTTCACTAAGAATTATTTTTATCATGATTATGTTATTTTCTGCCTATCTTCAAGTTGTAGTATCTCATGAATATATATAAAGAAAAAAACCAACCCTGCCTCTATATTTCAGGAACTCCGACATTAATATTTTTTGAAAGAAAAGAGAAAATGAATGTAGTTATATCTGCGAGCTATCAAGCTCATATCAGGATGTAAAGGTTATAATGTCGAAGACTAACCCATCAAATGAGCTAAACAAGTGATTAATTTTATCAATAGGAACTGCGGTGGTAATTAATCCGGAATTCTGAATAACAAGTGACTATTCCATTAGCTTGCATTGAGATCCACTCGAATAACCACTTCACAAGTGTCACATACTGAGACACTCTCAACTTTCAAGTTTCAAACGAACCACTTCATCGAAGCCCTGTGAACTAAATGCAGAAGCTCAATAGCTCATGAGATTGTCAACATATTATGAAACCAAGAGTTCTGCTCTTCACGTTCTTTTCTTCTCATGGGTTTTTCGGAGTTTCGCTCTCCTTTGTTTGAACAGATGCAGATAAAGCTTCAGCCAGAGGAATGGATAAAATGCAAGGACAACCTGATTCATTCAATTTAACCAATAAAATAGAAGAATTAGAAACTAACAAAATTCACTAAAGCAGAGAACTCGGGAAGATTAAATAGAAATCAGAGAAGGAAAGGAGTCACAACTCAACACATTTTTATTAGATCTCAAGGTCAACCGGAATCCATCAAATTCATGTGCACCTCAATTATGCAAACTTCCTAGTCCGATGGTAAACAAGGCCCTATGGCAGTAAGGACCAGTTTCCATGTGCTTATAGCAATTTCTAAGCGTTTTCTTTTTTGGTTTTTTTTTTTAGTTTCAGGTCTACTCCAGAAAATATAAAAAAAACCCAAACTATAGATTCAGAAGCAATATGCTCACACCTAATGACTAGCATAGCTGTCAGAAAAATGATATGTTGGGTTGAAATTAGAAAATTGTCGGCCTTTAAGAGTCAACTGAATTTGCTGAACAGAATTATACACTAGATGTGCAGCTTTACCCTGAGGAAATCATAATAACTGAAGGGGAGACCTGAAAAGGAATCAGCATAGAGGTTCCTCTTCTTAATAATAGGAAGTGCTTGATACATGAGCCACACTGCATGGTAGAATGATCAGTTTGCACTAGTTTGTACAAAACGGGATGAACGATGGCAGTGGGTAATAAAGGAATGGATGAGTAACAATACCAATATGAGTTGCAAATTCATAGGGAAACAAAAAATAAAAACAGGGAAATGTAGATAAGGACTCACTTTCACCAGGACCAATCCCTAAGGGATACAGCACAATAAATGCGGTGTACCTAATTCATAAAATAAAGAATCAAGCTCATACTTCGATAGTGTATTCTCCGTAAACACAGCAGGGAATTTTAACCTAGTACTATATGAAAAACAAGTAGAAAGAAGGAAGAAAAGAACCTGAGATAGGCGATCCAAGAAGGACAACTTCCGATGCAGTTGAAAGCATAATGTGAATATCTAATTACCTGCAATGCGAGAAAGTCCCATCGATTTTTCTTAAGACAACGGTCAAAATTTGTCAAGCTTTAGCTTTTATACGGTGCCATTTTTAAGTGGACATCAATTATCAAATGTTTAAAATGCTATTGCTGTTGATCACAGTGATATCTCTGATGGCGATCATAAGGAAGTATTCCTTTTCCCTATCGGAAATTAAAATATTGTTATTAAGGCTTCCATTTCCTTGACATAGCGTGTCACAGTGATATCTCTGAAATGTTCTGAATGTTAAGTCAAGTCATTACTTTTCACGGAGAAAATGCTAATACATGATATTAACTGCTTTGTGAATCCAATATGAAAGCAATGTACCTCACTTATGCTCCATGCAAGGAAAGTGATAAAGGCTGACGGTGACTCCTGAACCTAAAAATAACATAGAGCATGGTTGCATGTATTAAACAAGCATGAATGAAGCTGTATATTATCTGAACTACGTCATAACACAAATTCAAGCACAATGTAACCTCATCAACTTTATCAAGAACCGCCAACAGAAAGTGAACCCTTCCTCCCCATTGCATTAGAGTGAGTAATACTCCACTTGGCACAATGCCTATAATTTTAAAGCATTATGTCTTGTAGTTCCTTTTAAATTATAATGAATATTCTTCTAATTTGAAGCCATTCATTAACAGCAAACCTACCAATGGCTCCGTGTATGACTTCCAAGAATGCACTGCATTGCAGCAAACCTTCAACAAGACAGTGAAGTAGATCAATCACATCTTTTATGTGAGAAAACAATATATCTGCTAAGATGTTGAGAGATTCCATACGAGAGGAAATTCAATATACTACTCTCAATTTTATTCTTCCACCCTCGATTCTTAAGGCTGAAATTGTGCCGTGTGACTCATAACATGCTTGATTTGCAAGAGAATAAAGAGGCGAAAAAACAAAGTGGTCTCCATTGTGTGTGTGTGTGTGTGTGTCCACAAACTAGAGGTGAAAATAGATTAAAACGGACCGGCCTCCATTTGCATCCCATCCTTTACTAGTTCTGCTCAATTTTCATATAAATCAATCAAGAGAGGCTAATATATTTTTCACGTTCTCTACTTAGCGCGGACAAATGAAAACTCAGACATTTCATCCCCTGATCTCTTCACCTAACAATATTTAGCTTATTATGCACGCAATGAAGCAGTGGGAGTTGTGAGGCAAGACCGAAAGAGGGAAAATTTTTCATCGTGGACCCTGTAATACCTATTCCAATAGCTAAATACAAACAACTTATTTATAAAATAACTCAAGAACTAACTGCAACTCTCTTTAAACGTCACTTCAATAACCAAATCCCCTTTCTAATTTCAACTGTGCAGTTTATGTGTTGAAGCTTGTGCAAAGTGAAAGAAGATACAGACTTATTAGTTTGCCGGAAGAAGCGTAGGTTCCGGCGAAAGAGCGAGTGGAGAGAAGATTGGTCAAAACTGCAAGGAGGGAAAATGTCCTGCAGCAAAATAACGAAACAAAGCAAGTGAATCAGAAGTGCGCAAAAGAGAAATAATCACGAAAGAGAGAGATAGCATGCCATCCAATGGTCTGAAGAGAGTTGTAAGTGAACAGGTAGAGAGTGGACAGACGAGGCATTTGTGGTTTGTGGATGGTGCAAGACTGCAAGTGGCAACCGGTCATTAAAGCACGCCACTTGTTCGTTAAAACGGAAGGTTGTGGGGGTAACCGGGTCATGCGACTCGACATTTTATTGAGTCCTGATTGGGTTGGGTTATTTCCTTATGGATAAAGAATAGGCCCATTTATACACCACAAAAAAGATAGGCCCATTCATAAAAACTGGCAGCCTAGCCCAAACTGTTTTTCTTTCACTTTTGTGAGCGTTCAATTAACATTATTTTTTATTGGAAAAAAAAATTAAAATTATTTTTAACCCAGATGTTTAGAGTCTAAATTAATTTTTTTTGTTTAAATGAAAAGATGTATTCTATAACTTTGTTTCTAACTGAACATAACTCATAATAGCGTACACTAGCCAGAATTTCTCCATACGTTGCAGAGTAGGTTAAGCAACCGGTGGCTTGATTACTAATATCTATAATTTTTTTTCCAATTTAATTTCCTATATAAAAGGACATGGTTACCCTGCTAAGCATTTAAAGCTTAGTAAGGAAAACTAGTCAAATTTAGATAATTCAAATTTAATTTAAGTGATTCAAATTTAATTTTTTAAAAATATATATTGTTCGAAAAAAATATTATTTCAGTATGTAGAATAAAAAATAAAAGCAGCTACTATTTCTTTTGCATAGTAGAATAATATGAAGTTGTTGATTGACGAATGAAGATGGCTAAATCTGTGGATGCTTATGTCAGTTAAATAAGTTATTGGAAGACACTTTAATTTCTCTCATATCTAGTCGCGTATAAATAGGTAAAGTTTTCGTCAGTATCTGGATCCAAATGGGAAGAGTGAACAGATTTGAATTGACGCTCACTGATCTCCTTTGTCTTAATATTTAGAATGCCCGACGAAGGAAAACAAATAGCTTTTAGTACTAGAAGTTAATAACGGATTGTAAACTCGACTACACGTGACTCTGATATGACCTAAAAAGCTCTGAAAAAAAGTAGAACTTCAATGATAGGCATATGGATGGATCAGATTAGAACGCAAAGAAGAGGTGCTTGATATTTTACATTGAGAACATAAGGTGTTGTGGAGATCATTTTGGCGGAAAGTAAAGTAAAGGCAACGAGAGATTATGATTACAGCTGGGTCACACTTGGGAGAATCATACCGAAAGCTTAAAAGAGACCATCTACTCACTCTAATTAGCACTCTATGTGACTGGTTACACTTGCTCACCACCACCCACTCATACTCATACCCACACACAACTGCGTACGTACATATTAACAAATAACTGACTACTAAAAAGAATTGGAGTTAGCCTGTTAGAGAATTGATGTCCCTTGTTCGTAATAGGGGAAAAATGGGTCAAAAATCTTGCTTTCCTCTTCGTCCATAACCCATAGCGAGTCTGAAGTAGTAGAGTACTCCCATGAAGGACAAGAGAAGTTGCAGCCCTCTTCGCTGTTATTCTCTTCTGACATTGCAATATCTTTCCATATATCGTCCATGGAGTACCATTCTTCTTCTTCACATGCTTGATCTTGCCCTCTGAAATTTATCTCTGTGTCGGAACACATCATGTTCTTATTTTTGGGACCTCCTGTATCGTAAAAGCTTTCTTCTCCAGTACTGTTCTCGGAGGACGATGAAGGAGGACATGAAGCGGCCGCTGCTCGCTTTTTCTCTTGAGCCATCTTCCTCATGTGAGTCCTCCAGTAATTCTTGATCTCATTATCCGTGCGTCCTGGTAATATCCGAGCAATTTTTGACCATCTGCCACAGATTATGCATATCATTAAATGCCTCGTGAATTCAAATTACAAGGGGTGGAAGGATATGAAGAGAGAAGATGAAAATTAAAAGATAAATATGGCTTTGTGCGTGTGTGTGTTTAATTATATATATATGTATAGTCAAACCTATTTCCCCATTTAGAGTGAAGCTCGAGGACGAGACGTTCTTCTTGGGGTGTCATCTTTCCCCGTTTGAGACCAGGATGAAGGTAATTAACCCATCGTAACCGGCAACTTTTACCTGTTCTATGCAAACCTACGACAACAAAATGAGATGGTCAAAGGCTGCTTTATCTTTTCCATATGATCCAGCAAGCCCTAATAACCATTTTTTTTCCTTTTTTTTTTTTTTGTGATCTCCCGCCACCTTCAAACCTGAAACCTTCGCAATAAAATCCCATCTTCGGTCTCCAAACAAGCCCACAAACGAAACCAGTTTTATGTCCTCCTGTTCCGTCCATGGACCTTTTCGCATTTCTTGCTGAACCATTTTTCTCCCTTCTCTAATAATATGCTCTCTCTCTCTCTCTCTCTCTCTCTCTCTCTCTCTCTGGGAGGAGAAGCCAACTTTTGCACTTTTGATTTGCCACTTGACCGATGCCTTGCTTACAAGCACCCTGGCCGATATTTATATCTGCTGTATCACAAAACTTTGTTATATATTATTTTAATGAGCAAGTTTGCATACCCACGGTTCATGTGGCTGTGGTGCACTCCTGCTCATTTCTGTCATTATCATTGGGAATTTATCAGACCCATTCATATCGTATGTATCAGATCATTATTTTCCAAGGACTACTTGATTGTAATAATTGTTCAGTGGCCCGACCACTTGGTCCATCCAAATTATGATAGCCTCAGCAATATTTATTAAAGAAATAGTGAGATCATCCTTTCTCTTAACTCTTTTAACTCATTACAACCATAAAAAAACTTATATATCCTTGGTATTAATCTCATCAAAGTAATGTAGGATTTCTTTTATTTGACACGCCTTGCATTACTTTTGCAATAAGCCTTTGGGATAATTAAGCTTTTTCCTGGTCTTTTAAACTTGTAATCATAATAAATATGTTTCTATTGAGATAACAAAGGAGGCAAATAATTAGAGTGATTAATGGATCTTCTTTCCATTTTCCACAATTTTGAATAAATGATTATTATTCTTTTTATTATTACCGGACTTGAGGATAGGTCAAGTAAAAGTGGAAGCGAACAAAGCTTTTAAAAGTGGAGAATAGGGAGAAGTCATTAAGATTTCTTTAAGAAGATATCTTGTTCCTCTCTTGTATAATAATGAAAATGGAGACAGAGACATTGTTGATTTAAAGAAAATTAATTAACATTCGTAATCTGTACATGCATAAAGCTAGCAGAATCCAAGAATGTGTTGCCCCAATAATTTTCCTTTTTTCCTAAAGGGAGCCCAGTTTCTGGAGACAAAGGCAAATCAAGCTTGTTTCTGGTTTGCATTTTTTTTTTTAACGTTGAGTTTCTTTCTCTCAACCC
>QFDD01008584.1:0-12475 GCA_006871305.1 Vachellia collinsii | reverse complement strand
GCAGCGGTTTCAAACCCTAAAAGAAGATGTGACATTTCTGATATTAATTGGATGAATTATTGTAAATAAACTTAATTTTTGGAATTTTCATGAAAAATTATTAAGGGGACTTGAAAGCTCTTTTTTTTATTATCTTGATTTCATAAATTCATGGTTCAAAAAACCGGATCGGACCGGCCGGTTCAGACCGGAAACCGGTGAACCGGCCGCTGGTCTGGTCCGGTTGATTATTTGAACAGGTGACCAGTTCGAACCGGTCAAACCGGCCGAACCGGTTGAACCACTGGTTCAACCGGTTCACCTCTTTTTTTTAAAAAATATAAACAATGAAAAAAAGGGGAATCAAAGTGTGATAATGTGGTTCATTAATTTTTTTAAAAAAAATATGGTAACAAAATGAGTCTTTAATTTTTTGTTTTCTATTTAAACAAATTTATACATGAGGATATAAAATAAAATTAATTCATTTTATCCCATTTTTTATCACTGATATTTAATTAAACTCTAAAAATTTAAAATATGGGTAAAATAAAATAATATTATAGGTTTTATTTACTAATTTTTTTAAAAATAAAATATAATCTATTAAATTATATTATTTTAATATAGCCGGTCTAACTCTGACTTGAACCCGGTCTGAACCATTAACCCTTGAACCACTGTCTCACCCGGTTCAATGCCCGGTCCGGTTTTTTGAACTTTGAATAAATTAGTTTAAGGGACTAAATTATAAGTAAATTAAAAGTTAGAGACTAAAAAATTAATTTTTCCTAAAATAATAGGCTAAAAGTTCAAGAGAGGGATGAAATTACACTAAATTAATAAGATGAGGGATAAAATCACATAAAAAAAAAAAGATTAGGGTGCTAGGTGCACCTGAGAAATAAGATTATGATTATATTTGTTACTTTACCCTAGATTATACTTCAATTTACAATTTAGGCAAATTACTTTGAAGAAAAATAATATATACATATTAGTTGATTAGCTTTCTTAATCTCTAAAAAAAAAAAGTTGAACCGCTCTTATATTAATATCCAGTTGATTAATTTGATGATATTAAGAAAGCTAAATAAGTTACATAGTTACATGATCTTTCTGAAATATTTATATTTATATCAACTTTTAAGTTAGGGAAAATAGTTTAGAGAAAAATGATAAATGTGAATACTTTAAAATAATTTGTTTAGTTTATTTAATCTTTACTAATTATTTAATTGAATTTTATATTAAGAATCGGAGATTGTATGTCATTCTATTCTCAGGAACTTTTTATAGCAGCCTATCTTCAATTTCAAGTATAAAAGCATGGTAAATGGCTGCTGTTCTGTCATCTTTTGTTTGGGCCGGTCACATGATGGGGTATATTTTGTTAAACTTCCAATCTTTTTAGTTTGCACAAATGAACTAACCAACAACAACAAACATTAATTAATGTATCAGGAAGTTAAAAAGACAAGTATGTTCGTATGCATCTCTCTATATGTTGCATTAGCCTGACGAGACCTTATTCTCCGCTGCTCTCACGTACCTTGCTTGCGTATGTCTCGTTGCATGTCCATGCAGAGTGAGATGTTCATCAGTATTAAATCTAGAAGCTACCATATCATAATATATAGAGTGCATTTTCAAACCTGAAGTCTACATGATATGAATGTTTGGATTTAATTTTTTTATTTTTTACAAAAAAAAAAAATCTCTTCACTGTTATATTTTTAAATAATAAAAAAATTAAATTTGAAGCATTTAGAATCAGATCTAAAAGATCAAGATATTATGAATTGAGGCTCTCATCACTAGTTCCTTTCTTCATCTCTGTTAGCCTTATTGTTCTTTCATCTTATGTTTTTCTCTTTATAAATTAAAAAATGGCTTAGTATTAATAAACATTATATATGATAAAATTTGATTGGAGAATTGAATTTAATGAACATAGGTAGATAAATCTAATTTTTGTGCTATATTAAATATGCTGCTTTTTTCAACTAGAGAAGTTGAGCATTGAGTTTTAATTAAATTCATTCAATTTGTCACTTTCAGAGCATCCAAGAGGCACATGCATGTCGAATTTAATGGAAGTGTACGTAAACAGCAGTTTGTTGTCAGTTTTGCATGATTCTTTATATTTTTTATTATTAATTATTTTCAGTGAATTTTACCTGATTCGTCATAATTTAACTATTGGCAAAAAAAAAAACTATGGTTATATTTTCAAGAAATTTGTCCTCATTGTAACAGATATAAAAGTCTTGTCATTAGTTGTTGGCAAAAAAAAAAAGGTCTTGTCGTTAGTTGCGAATCATCAGGAATTGACAAGTGAATTAAGTACTGCAGTTTATAATTGCAATAAATATCTATATGTACAGGTTTTTGGATTGTTATTGGTAACGCATTTGTAAAGAAAAAAATTTAACCAATGATAGTCATTAAATTAGAACTTATTTACCAATCAATTCTCAAAAGCAATTTCACGCAAGTTGAGATAAAACTCTCTCACATATTTACCTCGGATTCTGTGAAACCAAAGTTTGAAACCTAAGTTTTGTTACTTCCCAAACAAACCCTTAAAAGGTTTGTATCTAAATATTATTGTCCTTCCAAAAATATTACCCCACCCAAAGGAACAAAGACAAATGACAATAAATATTATATGGATTGGGAGTCGAACTTTCTTCTCCTTAAATTCTCTCTTTTGAAATCAATAACTGTTCAAATTTGGCCATGGGAGAAGCTCAAGAGGTGGTTTTGAGAAAGAGATGTCAAACAGCAGGCAGGAACGATGGGGAAAACACTTATCCCATAAAAAAAATCATGATTTGACATTTGAAAACCAAGCTGAATTATTACACTTGTCAATGCAATCAACCAAAAAAAAAAATGCCCATCTACTCTCCTTCAAACCATTGCAGTACTTCCCTTCAGTAGAGAGAAGTTTTATCGAAAATAAATAAATATTTATATTTTATAAAGATATGAAGGCACATGTTAATTAATTATATAAAGCTAAATTGATATTGTATATACATATACACGTGTATATATATATATTCTTTGTTATCGTTGGGAAAAAAATATTCTTTGTTGTCTTTAACAAAAATATAAATTAAATATTGTGTTATCACGTTAGTTTATTCTTTGTTGATAATGTTAACATAAAAAAGTGATTACAATGACAATCATATAAACATGTTCATTTTATTAAAATCACTCTTTTTACTAAAACAATTATACTCAAAATCTATTTTCTAAAAGTAAATAATATAGTATTTTATCAAAAAAAAAAATTAAGTAAAAAATTTAGGAGATGGGGAGTGGTTGGGGATTTGTTTATCCTCGCAGTGCTTTCTTCTGTTGACCAGCTGGCTTCCAATCTATCATTTTCTTTATTATTCTTTTACCTTCCCTTTCTCTAATTTGACTATCCATCTCATTGGAGAGCTGCAAACAACATACTTATCATTACTCTGTTTGTTAGTGGAAAAAGAAAGAGATAACTTTTCTCCCTACTAAACAGCGAAGCAGTGATATGTAGGTTATTTATAATCATTTTTTAAAATGTTAGGTTAATATTAGAGAAAATGAGGGTAAAATAAAAAGGTAAGGAAATTGACACATTCCAAGCGGCTTGTGGGGAGGCTTTAATCAAGATGTAATTTGAAAAAAGTTGATAAATATAGAATATAGATCTTATATTTAAAATTAAGGCTCACCTTTTAATAAGATCCTAGATTAAGTACATAAGTATTAATACCCCATCCTTAAACCCAATTGCAAGTGGTAAACTAAGTAAGAAAAATAGGTACATGATAGTTGTCATATGAGCTGTACAAGTCTAAAAAAATCGGATTGATCATCAAATTGGTTAAAGCAATTGATCACTGATTAATAGGTCAAATTAAGGTTAAACAATTGATGATTTAACATTATAATTTAAACAAATTTATAAAAGTATTCACGTTTAATTATAAAAAACATTTTAATAAAAATAATAATTAAAAATATCATATTAAACAACAAAAATAATATATAAACTTAAATAATATTCGTCACAATAAACTTTATATGTAAAATGAACAAATTGACCGGACATTCCTCCTCTCCTCTCTGCTAATTACATGTAACATATAAATGTATGTTTGCATACCGCAATGGATGGTTCACAGTCCTGTGCTATGCCTGCAAGTTATCTCAAGACCGGATTAAGATCTCTACTGACAAGTAACAACCGGATCAAAATAGTGGCCGGGTCAGCTCAATCCGGTTTTTTTACCATGGAGTTGATCACCTATTAATAATAGTGACGTACGCCTATTTTTTAGTGTATTTCATTTTACTTGATTTAATAAAGTCGACTAGTTATTAAAAAATAAATAGTGACGTGCGCCAATGAATGAATTATATATTCAAGAAAATTTTTATTTTCTTAAACGATGAAATTTAAAAATATTCTTACTTTTAAAACCATAACTTTGAGAGAAAACTATTGAAAAAATAGGAAAAACACTTCTCTAAAAGCTCTTTTAAATTTAACCGATGTATTTTTTGACAATTTGAATATAAAAAGATGATAGGGATGATAACCACTACATTAATTTATTTTTATGATTTTACAAAATTTTAGATAAACATATAAAAAGAATATTGTTTCGACTTAGACTTACACAAAAATGTCTTTTAAAAATGGGGTAATATAGTATTTTATCAAAAAAACGAAAAAAATAAAAAGTAAAGGACTAATTGGGGGTGGTTGGGGACTTGCTTATGGTCGAGCTTTCCTTTGTTTGACCAGCTGGGGGAGGGCTTACTTAAGAGGACTTTTTTTCTTTTTTTGGTCGGAAAAAATATAACGACTGAATTGTCCTTGAAACATGCATACATACTTGTCGCAATCATTGAAGACGCAGAATCTCAGCCAGCCATGGCTACGCAAGTGATGTATCGACCAGTTGGTGAACGCCTGCTGAGGTTAATGCCTTCTCCTGGGATGCCACTTGTTGAATTCACCATCCCCATCATCGCCCTCCTGGCAGCAGGTTGTGTTGATTTACTGTCCAAGGTTGAAAAGCTGAAGGGAACTTATGGACCGCTTCAAATGCTCAGAATGGTTGCAGTAGCTCATGTTTTCCGTTTTTTGCAGTCAATCCTCGGAGAAAACCAGGTCCTTCCCTCCTTTTACCTACGAAAAGTTCTCCCATTTTATGACCTCCCAGTCACTTTAGCTATTTCTGCTTTTTACATCAGCACTGGGATGTTTCCTAAGCCCCTAGACTATGTACCCCTTCTGGTTCTATTTCTGCTGCTCTCTATCCTTGTCTTTACGTCCAAGGTCCCCACCCAAGCCTCTCCTTCGAACACTGAGCTGGTTGATCAACAGCACGATGCTGCTACTATTGATTTAATCTCACTCATAATGAAATTTTTCCAAATGGAACCAAAGGATACTTTTGATATTGCAGTTATTGACCATTTCGCCATCATCCTCCTGACAGGGATGTGTGTTGACTTGGTTGTCCAGGTTGAAAGGGTGAGGGAAACATATGAACTGATTCCCATGGTCCTTGTGCTCGCAGGAAGGCATTTTTTATATATTATCCAGTTTTTCCTGGGGCCAAACAATGTCCCTCCCATCTATTACCTACGAAAGGTTCTCCTATTTTATGACATCCCATTTACTGCAACTTTTTCTGGTTTTTACAACATTGGTATACGTTCGTATACCTTAATCATTGTACTTATTCTGGAGTTGAGTCTTCTGGCCTGGATCCATAAATCTATATCCAGGAGAGAGAGCCTCAACATAACCCAGGTGCGTGATTTCTTCCCTTCTCTTAGCAAGCATTCTTGTTGAAGAGCCATGTCAAATTGATCCGTTAAATGCAATCAATACATGCACTTGAATTCATTGTTCCCCAAAAATATATATGTTACGCACAATTTCTTGAGTGGTTGAGTCAACAGTATACTTATCTGATGAAGATACTTTTACGTATGAACTTGTTCTGAAATGGTTGCTTCAATATAATGGTCAAGCAGGGCACTGAACAGGAACAAGGCATCAGACATACCCAAGCCTCTTCTTCGAACACTGAAGAGCTGCCTCCTCAACAGACTCAAGATGCTGCTAATGATGCAATCTCTTCTCCCCCAAATATTAGCCAACGGGAAATATGTGACCCGCCTATTGGGGATGGTGGATCCCCATCTGTTCATGTTGCCTCTAACAGGTGTGTGTGGACAAATGTATGAATGTATGCAATTCTCTCACTAAATTCATATTCTCATCTTGTTTTCTTTTCACAATTTCTTAGTCAATAATTAATGAATTATGGAGACACTTTGTGTAGCCATCAAAAACATTCATCTGTTGTGTTTTTCATTTTTGACAGCGTAAATAGAGACTTAAGCGCTGTAAATGAAGAATTTGCAGCTGCTGCTAATTCAATCTCTGAAACCACCGATTTTAGCATATGGGAAAGGGGGAAACGTATTGGGTTTGGTGGATTTGGGGCTGTTTATGTTTTACACGACAGGTACATACGAGTAAACTGAAGTTCTGACCTTATTGTCTTAATCTAATTTCTTTGTAAGAAATATGTGTTGGAAGCCTAGGTAACAAGCATGTCGTGTTTTTTATTTCTTGCAGGAAAACGGGACGCTCATGTGCAGTTAAGGAACTTAGAGACATTTACGATACTGAAAGTATAGAATCTCTAATAAAGGTAGGTCTTCTATATTTTACTACAGTTTCTTTGTCTGATATGCCTTTGCCATATCGAAAAGGTATAAAGAAGAGATAGAGAGAAGAACCGTAGGGTTACAAGATGGAAGACAGAGTGGCAAGACAGAAACTGGAAACTGCTTTGTTATTCAATCATAGGAGTATACCACATTTGTGATTGTGTATAGGCAGGGGAAAGTGAAATTTAATAATAACGGCTAGTGCTAACTAACTAACGGTACCCCTTTACCTACCTTCGTCTTAAAATTAGAAACACAAAACGTTGTCATACACATAATCCTCCACAAGTGAAGATTCTATCATTGCAGACTCAGAAGTGTATGTGTGAATAGAATAGAAGAAAGTAAGGATAAATCCTGGAGCTGGGTTAAAGAACTAAACATTGTAATGTAACTCTCTCTGCTATTCTCATTATTTTAAAAAATGTGATACCTTGAAAGAATCCAAATTCTCTTGCTACTATTTTTTCTATTAGTTAACAAATATTATAACTAAGAATCAAAATTATGCCATGGTTTCTAACACAGTGATTATGATGCCACTGCAAGTCACTAAATAAAATAGAAACTAACAATACGATTAAATTCACACCGTTTGTTATATGAAACATGACTAAATTAATGCATCTGTGTCTTCAGGAAATTGACATTTTCAGCGAGCTGGAACATCCAAACATTGTAAAGTATTATCGCCAACAAGAAGTACGTATTCTTCTTATTTAAGTTAAAGAGGAAACTATGCGCACAGTTAATAATTGATCACTGGTTTATGCATAATTAGATTGATGGTCGAATTTCTATATGCATGGAATACATCAAACAAGGTCCACTGAAGAAATATATCTCGAATCATGAGAAAGAAAAAGGAGGAGGAAAAAAAATCTTGGAAGTAGGTGTTTTAGATGAACCTCAGATTCAAAAATTCACTGCACAAATTCTGTCCGGATTGGTTTACCTGCATGGTAAAAAAGTAGTTCACAGGTAGATTCCCATACTTGCTAGAAATAATGTATGAGTTCTAGTCATCTCATTCTTTCTTTATTTTTATGCATGATTACATATATAGGGATTTAAAGCCAGACAATATACTTGTCGATGATGATGACATTCTAAAGCTGGTTGACTTTGGCCTGGCAAAGAGGGTAAGTTCTTGGATAATCTTCGATAACATACATCCACATGACAAAACCAAGGCGATTGATTTTTGAACTTGAGACTTCACATCTGCAGTAATTTAAGATGATATATGGTAGTAGCCCAATAACAGTCAACAATCACCCAATTGGATTTCTGTGTTGAATAGCTAGCAGAATCAATGGGAAAGCACTCCGTGTTGGGAACTCCATATTATGCAGCGCCAGAGGTATATATTTTCATTCTCTACACTATATAATGAGTTGCAAAGTATCAATTTCTCAATAAACATGTTTCTCATGGATACAGGTTCTTCAAAAGATGGAATATGAGAGGTCGCGTGATGCTTCTGCTGCTGATATATGGAGTTTGGGCTGCGTCATAATTGAAATGTTCTCAGGGGAGCATCCTTGGCCTGGTTTTGAACCTGTAAACACTTCTTGACGTAAACTTTAATCTATATATATATATATATAGATACTTAAGTACATCACTAATACAAAATTCATTTACTAAGCGCAGCAGCAGGCCTTCTTTAAAGTTTGTTTTGAAAAGCTACATCCGCCCATCCCAGAAGAGTTATGCTCAGAGGGTAAAGATTTTCTCAAGCTCTGCTTCGCAAGAATTCCAGCCGAGCGCCCATCTGCAGTCGAATTACTACGCCATGCCTTTGTGAAAGCACAAACTTTGGTTTGTCAAAAAAGGTAAGTTCTTGGATAATCTTTGACAATATGCATCCACACGACAAAACCAAGGCCATTGATTTTTGAACTTGATACTTTATATCTGCAGCAATTAAACATGATGTTTTATGTTTAGGATTTGAGCATATATGTGCGCGCCATAATATTTGTGGCCTTTTAAATACCTTTGGAATTGATATGATGATAGTGCCAACAGTCAGCAGCAATATGGATGACTTGACTTAAATTGGATTTGTGTGTTGAGTAGCTAGAAGAATCTGTGGGCAAGCACTCCGTGGTGGCAACTTTTGAATATGCAGCGCCAGAGGTACCTGTATTTCGTACTCTACAATATTATGTCTTACAAAGTCTTAATTTCGTAATAAATTAACCAATTGTTTCTCATACATAGATACTGGTTCGTGAAAAAATAGAATACAAGAGCTCGAGTGAAGCTTATGCTGCTGATTCTGAAATGGTAAACACTTCAACACACACAAACACAAACACAAACACAAACACACACTCTTCTATTGATGCTTTACCCAACACAAACACAACACTTGTCATCTTAGAAACAATAAACTTATCAGAACGCGCGCGCGCGCGTAACTTGGGACACAGTGTTGCTACATATAAACAAATTAAAGCATATAATGTACTCTAAGGACTAATCTTGAGGTCTAACGTTAATGAAGTAGTACATGCAAGGACAAGTGAGCAATATAGCTACAGTACATTGTATCCCATATATGGGGCCTTCATTTATTAGTTAATTAAGTATATGCACATCTCTAAAACAAATTCATTTGAGAGGCAGATTAAGGCCTACTATAATGTTTCTATTGTACAGAAACATCCCCCCATACCAGAAGATTTATGCGAAGAGGGTAAAGATTTTCTCCGACGCTGCTTCGAAAAAACTCCAGCCAAGCGCCAATCTGCTGCAGTGTTACTAGTCCATTCCTTTGTAAAACCACAAACTACTCAGCTCGCTTAGGCCTTAGTCTTAGCCTATACAAAGGCTTATCTTCTCTTCATTTGTTATAGAAGCAGTGTTCTCTTTCACTTTGTCTCTCTCAAGAATTTTGTAATGTCAAACCTTTTATCTTCAATTTCATCAGATGGATGGCCGGTGAATGGCGGCTGCTCTGCCATCTTTGTTTCAGTCCCACGGGATATATTTTTGATACTAGACCAAGGATCTCTGATGGTTGAATCATTATTGGATGCTGAAAAATTCAAAGTCCTAAAGTAATATCCCACCGGCGGCCATCACATGGCATGCTCTCTTAATATCAAGTCTGTAAGTTGAGAAATTAAGTAAAGAAGGGAGGTGAAAAATGAAGATTTGTCTCCTGAAAAGTTGAACCCAAAACAAAGTTTATGTTATTTGAATTATTTTTAATTTATCCAACATCATAATTTTAATCCATATATACATATACAGTCGAATTAATGGTGTGAAAGAGAGGGTCACATCATCTCAGGCCATTCCCGGACAACCTTACCTCCTCCTCCTCATCATCCTTCTTATATTCTCATTTGTAAACTACCTAAAAAGCATATGGCCGCTTCTGGTTGGACTTGTTCCAGGCAATTTCTAAAACACCTTAATTATCTCATTTGATTTCTTTCCCTTCTCTCTTGATTATTGTTGAAAGCATCAATAAGGCTAATTTAAAAAATTTGATAGAAATTAGAAATATGCCTTACGTTTAGAAATAAGATTAACTCTCAGATATTGATGCATGAATTACAATGTAGGAATTTATATTCCGACTATTTTACACAGTTAATATCATAATGTAAATCTATATATCCAAGAGAGTTTGACATTTTTCCGAGTCAATTTGGAGGGGAACGTTTGCGAAGGAGATACGATCGATTGAGAGCCATGGGAGGGACTGCACAAAGAATGGCAAATGAGGTGGCAACTACGGGAGAAAGACTTCAGTCTCTGAGAAGCTGGAGGGACCCCAGAGCCACGTACAACTCTGTTTTTTATGTTCTGTTTTGCTTCCTATATTGTAACAATCATTTTTCTGAAATACCATGTGTATATATCGGTTTATAATCTTAAAAATTTAGTTTAAAAACATAATAAATATATCAGTTAATTTTGCTTCATTAATGTCTTGGAAAAAAAATCAACAGTGAGATTATATTTGTGTATGTGATGAAGGAGTGGCAGATTTTATAGAACAAGATACTTTGATAAAGGCTCTCATAAATAGGTTTTTTTGAATGATTCTTGTTAGGAAAGATTAGTTTATTGTTTCACATCTACCATCATTTACTCTATCCGGCCACAGATGGGTGATGAGTTAATTGACAAAGTATCATTCTTTTTGACATTGAATCAATGACTTATAGCTTTTTGCTTACTTTTGTCTCTTTTGCTTTTTTTTTTTCTTAATCAAAGACTTCTATCTCATTTGAATGCTTTTTCCATGTATTGAATTTAATATTTATGACCCGTGTACGCATGGTTTAAGGCTTTTTGCTTTTTTAATTTAACGTGGTTAAATTTGTCTCATTCAATTCATAATCTGTGAAATATTCATATATAATAATGAAGTATATATGTTAAATTTGTTTCATTCACTTCATAATCTGTTAAATATTCATATATAATCATGAAGTATATATATAAAAAAATAATAAACATTAAAAAAGCCTTAAACCATAAGTACACAAGTCATGAATATGGGAGAATTAGGAAAAAGTCCCTATTGAAAAATTAATTGTAAAATGAGACATTTTACACATGTGCAATTGAGTTTTTACAATATGCAACTGAACTTCCACATGTACAACTGAGCAGATCCAATTCTCTAATTAATTTCCCAATAAAGAATTTTTCCCAAATTTTACTCATAAATATTAAATTTAATAAATAAATAAAAACGCATTCAAATGTGACAAAAGTCTTTGATTTAAAAAAAAAAAAGTAAAAGAGACAAAAGTATTTGACAATTAACTTACCACCCATGTGTGGCCCGAGGAATTAAATGATGGTAGAGGCCAAATGATAAATTAGTCTTTCCGCAAGAATCATTCAAAGAAACCATTTAGGAGCCTTCATAAGAGAATCTGCGTTCTACAAAATATGCTGCTCCTTCGTTACAGATACAAATATCATCTCATTCCAGTTACAATATTTGTTGTTTCTTTTAACTCCTCGTTGTCCTTTGCATTGGTGGCCACTGCAGCTTTCCACCTTCTGATTGCTGCTGCGTTGTTTAGGGCTTTTCTAATCTATTCTCTGGTTCCCGTTGGCAATTGGAAAGTGGAAGATGGAGATTATTAGAATAAAATATTTTTGCTGATGTGGCAAAAAGATCCAGACAACATACTCTAACTCTAATAGGTAAACTGGATAACCAGTATATAAAGAACTAGAGGTAAGTTTTCTCCTTTCCCGATGCCTTGCAAGAAATCGATCTCATCGGTTTTCAGGTGCTTAATGTCACGGTCTCCACATGTGTACATATATATTTTTGAGAGGTTTTTAGAAGGCCAATATGAGCCATTGGATCAAGTAAATCTCCACCATCCATTGTGTAAGTGGAGTAGGTGGAATAGTAAGTGGAGTTAGGTGGAATAGTGTAAAGTGACATTCTAGAAGGCTAATAAGGGCCGTTAGATCAAATAGATCTCCACCGTCCATTGAGGAGGTGGAGTAGTATAAATACCCCTAAGGGGATCACTTGTAAATCATCCATTCAAGCAATAGAGAAGCATTCTCTCATTCTCCTTCTCTCTCTAAGTTTTCTCTCTCTATAGTCTTTCCTTAGTTCTCACAACTAAGTCAAGACTTTGTAGGCTTACTAGCAGGTTCCAAGTCCAGAGTTTGGCATAGCTTGCTAGGCCGCACGGTGCTTACATCAAGTAAATCACTGAGCCCGTGACAGTTG
>QFDD01008575.1:0-11037 GCA_006871305.1 Vachellia collinsii | reverse complement strand
TTTTTTTTTTTGCCAACACATCCCTTTTCTTTTCTAGTATAGAGTGTTATTATGGTAATTTAATACAATTATAAAATTCCTAACTAGGCATGTTGGCCCCATTAGAAATTTGTTAAAAATGTGAGCCTTAATTTGAATTCTTCTATTTCAACCATATTTAAATAGGATTTTCACAAAAATAAATTTTATTAACATAAATATTAATTAAGTCAATAAAAATGAGTTCAATATAACTTTTGAAATAAGAAAAACACATAAATTACAAATAATCAAACTTCAAAAAATTTCAACACTTTCATCTAATTAGCTGAATTTTCCAACTGTGCAATTTATTGTAAAAAGTTGTAGTAAATGTCATTATTAAAATTGCAACTATATTTACAAATTTTGTCAACCACGTTACAAGTGTTTAAAATAGTTACAAGTGTATTAAACTTTTCACCCTATCATCCAATTAGTTGAATTTTCCAAGTGTAAAACTTATTAAAGTTAGTAGTATATAGCGTTATTCATATGGTAAACAATTTTTATCCATATTGTCATTCACGTTACAAGTGTAGTAAATGATTTAGAACATTACTTTCGGACAAGTGTTATGTATGAGTTTGCATTAGGTCGATGAGGGGTGCTTGCTTTTTTTTTTTTCAAAAAATTGAGAGGGACAATTTTGTAAAAGCACAAATATTTTAAAATTCCTATTAGGTAATGAGGTATAGAAGGGAATTTTGCATATGATATCACCTTTTTGAAATTTTAGAATTCACTAGAGTTGGATTTTGAAACTTACCCATTTCAATTTGAGCTTTTCTTCACTTTCTCTCACTAGAACTCTAGGTCTTGAACTCTTCTCTTCAAGAACACCAAATCAAGAAGAGTTTGTAAGATTAATGGTAGCACGGATGCCAAAAACTCATCTTTTCCTTGAATTTTCCTTGAAGATTAGGCATAGTTTCTTGTTTGATTTCTCGTTTTAGATGTAAATTTTCACTTCAATTATTTCAAGATGGAGAAGTTGAGTGATAGAGACTCTGGAGAAGGAGAAGATGCTGAGAAAACGACAAGGCATTGTTTTGTAAGAGAAATATTTAATACTTATTTAACATATTTAAATTCCAAGGACTACCACACCTAACGGCAGAAATTTAAAGGATCCGATAAAATGAGGGGAAAAAGGGTATAAGGACCTAATTCAAAACTGAGGTAGATTATAATGACCTCCATATTAATTTTCTCAAAAAATCAAAGTTGTCTTTTAATGAAAAAGCAAACTACCTTGAATAAAATAAATCCTTGTAACATCTTCTTAATGTCATTTAAATTCATAACATCTAATTATTATCATATTGCTCATAGTACTTATTAATGAAGCTTACATCATTGATTTTAAGCTGGCACCTTCCCTTCTCTTTTCAAGTATAGAGTGTTGTTGTGGTAATTTAATACAATTATTGAAATTATCTCTTCCTTAAACCCAAATTTAACACTTCATTTATTATGGTCCCCAATATTTACTCTAGAAATTCCAACCCAGAATTTTAGAGTTGACCAAATGTCGTTCAAACATGAAAATGTATTATCCACACTTAGAATTTCCCACATAGGAAATAATAGCTATCAAAATACCCTCGTCTTGTGTCATAAACCCAATTCATAATCTAATATCAGCAATTAGCAAAGTTACATAATGCACCAAATGATCAAAATATTAGAAAGAGTATGCACAGTTTAAATGTATGGCAATATATCCATCTCCCTCATAAATGTCTCAAAAAAGAGGAGGCCCAACAATAGGTTGACACAATATAATGCCTTCGACTCTTTTGTTTCTTGTCTACCAATACTAGGGCCCTTTCCTGAAAAATGTTGAAACCACGGGATGAGACACAAAGTCCCAGTAACCAACAAATAATTTATCAAATATTTAGGCAGGGTTATAAGAGGTGAAGCAATGATGAGTTCATTTAAAAGTTTATTGATAACATTCCTAAATCAAAAGGAGTACTTGATCATCGATTAAACAGAGGAGTTGGCATATGAATAAAAGTTCATTATGAATCAATTAGAAACCAAGTGGAAATCAATAACAGTCTATCCCAGATTATACACAAATTTTCTCTACCAAACTCCTCCTTATGTCACATTACATGGACTCTAACCCAATGATGATAGGAGACTTGGCTAGAGTCAACCATCATTATGAGGTTAATGAGCTCCCTTCCTAGCCTCTCACGACTGTCCAAGACTGGAAGGGTCATCCTCTCTATGATCGCCCACAACTGGGTCTAAGATTCACAAGAGTTGACCATTCTCAAAGCCGCCCACAACTGGGTCCAAGATTTGGAAGGTCTAACATAATGTCACCCACTATGATCAGTAGTGGAGACTATATATCGCCATGAATTTTAAAATTCACCAATACATTATCTTCCCAATCTTCAACACAATCCAATCCCCAAAAACCAGGCACAACCCTTATACAACACACACAATACTCATTGCCATCACATTCACAGTTATAATGTATTATCATAAGATATAAAGAGTCATTAATATAAATCATAAAATTAAAATATCATCCGCTTCACCAATGCATCATAATCAGATAGAACATAGTCTCCAAAGGTAACTTCATGTTAATTTTACAAATTAATCACCATAAGTAAAATTTTAAATCAAGATAACACTTATAGCTTAAAAGATGTTTTCCAAAACATCTTACAACCCATGACAAGCTTATAAAGTAAATTAAATGTGATTACCTCAAGCCAAGCAAATATGTAATACCACGATAATCCAAAGCCCAAGTCACCAAAACACAATTAATTTACATAAATTAATTAAATCACCTATTAATATAATATTGATGAAACAAGTATATATATAAATTTAAATAAAAACTCATTTTCTTTCCAAACTTTGAGTCCTTCAATCATTCTCCACCTACACTCATAATTCAAATTATTTATCCCAATCACATTTTTATCATTCAATAGTTCTATTGCACTTCATAAAATTATAAAAAATAATAATTTCTTCCATTTATTAAAAATCCCCAACATTCTTGATTTAAGTCCTCAACCAAAAATCACATAAATCAAGTATCCTCAAATGCTCATTGCAAAAATCACATTACTCTATCCATAAATTATTTCTCTTTATTGGAATAGTTTAAAATATTTTTATATCCTCAACCTATTAAACATTAAATCACAACACTTAAAATTCATCCAAAATTTCAAATATTTAAAATTCATCATCAACCTCAAATCACATTCACTCATTTATCTTTTGTAAAATACCATTAATTCGTTAGTCTATTCAAGAACACCACATTCCAATATTTAAAATTTCACCAAAATTTCAAATATTCATATTTCATCATCAACATCAAATCTCATCCATTCAAAAATCATTATAGGTTTTAATAAATTAATAATAAATTATGAAACTCAAATTTAATCGATATAAATATCATATATGTCCAAATAATAATTTGATTAAATAGAAAAAATATTTAAAACTCTCAAATCAACCAATAGATAAAACTGAACTAATTAGAACAACAATAGCACTCTCAACAACCCTAAATAAACTGTTTAATAAAATTTTAATTGGGCAAATAATCCATAAAAAGCAATGTTGAGTCAGATTTTTAAAAAAATCATATAAAATAATAAAACAATTAGATCAAAAATCCTAACTGATCAAAATACTCCATTAATACCCCTGCATATTTTTATGATCTTATACTGTTAAAACTCAAAACTTCTCAAAACCCTAACACTAAAATTTTCATCCAATAAGAACAAAATTACCGCCATGTGAAACATAAAAATGCATGGAACAACTTTTATGAAGAAAGTATAGTGATTAAAAGAAGTTTTACTCACCAAACTGAGCTTCAAAGTCGACAACAATAGCAAATGTTCGTGACCGGAGGGAGAGAAGATGACGAGGCAACGCGCATGTACGGACTCTCTCTCACTCTTTTAACATAAAGGTAAATTTTTGGCTAGAATTACCTAAAATGACCCGAAGGAAAGGGAAACTACAATAAAAATCCCTTTTTTGTACTATAATTTATTTTAATTTAAAAATTATATTTAAGTAAACTATGTCACTTAAATACATAATAAATTTAAATTATTATAAAATAAAAAATTTCTAATGATAATTTTAGAATGTTATAACTATAAAATTCCTAATTAGGCATGTTGGCCTGATTAGAAATTTGTTAAAAATGTAAATCATAATTTTGATTCTTCTATTTCAACCATATTTAAATAGGATTTTCATCAAAATAAATTGCATTAACATAAATAGTAATTACATCCATACCTTTTAAATAGGAGCAATGTTACCAAGGAATTTTTGTTGTCTCACTCTATTAAAATTGATGTTAACTGTTAACATTGGCAAAAGAAAACATTGCTCCATTTTAAAACTTTCAAAGTAATGTTACTCATGAGCGAAAATATTTAGATCATGTTTACACCTTAACCCTTATTCTGCATTATGGACCTCCTTTTCCCTTTTTTCCCCATGTCACCGAAAATGACAAGTCGGTATTCTCTCTCCTCTGTGAGAGTTTATCCCTCTCCTCTATGAGAGCATTGAATCTGGTCTCAGTGTACACCTTTCCATCGACGGCCTATGCTGTTGACTGGTGTTCTTTTTTTACTTGCGTAAGCAGGCTTGACCTTCTTGAGTGGGTGGAATGAAGATTCGAGAGATCCTAAGAGAATGGATCTCGGTCAAAGCAGCAGAAGATGATCCTTGAAGGAGGTGGTCCTGAACCTTAGAAAAGAGAACTGAAAGAAGGGTGGTGCGCTAGTAGGCAAGCTACTCATTGGTAAGAATCTTAATAAACCAATGGTCATCTACATGATCAAGAAGGGTTGGCAAATGGCGGACAAAGTTGAGGTCCATGAACTTGATAAGTATAAACCCGTTCTCTTATTTCAATTTGATAAAGAAGATGACTGCTTGCGAATCCTTAAGGGACACCCCTGGTCAATTCAAGGGTGCCTCCTTAGCCTGCAAATTTGGGAAGATTACAAGGTTCTTGATGAGGTACAGTTTAATACTTCTCCCTTCTAGTTCCAATTCCATGGATTACCTTTAGAAGCACTTCACAAGGAGAATGCCATCATCCTTGGTAATGCTATTAGTGAACTGCTGATGTTTGAAAACCCAGAGGTAAACGATAAGTTAACCAGGAGCTTTATTCGAGTGCAATGTATTATTGACTTAGAAAATTCATTAGCAACTGGTTTATGGGTTCCACAGGAGGACATGGATCGTGCATGAATTTCGATTAAATATGAACGACTACAAAACTTCTGGTACAAGTGTGGGCGGGTGGGTCATGATAATAGAAATTGCAGAGAACTAGAAGATGTGAATGCAAAAGAGAATGATGAAAATGAATATGTAAGCTGGATGAGTACTCCCATGTCAAAACTATTGAAGATGTCATAGAGGTCCTCAAGGCAGGATGGGTGGAAGAGAGAGGGAAGAAAGGGAAGGCTCCGGCGACCGCCAATCGTCAAAACCAGCACCAATGGGAGGAGGGTACTAAATTTGGTGTAGATGAGACCTGACAGCACACATGATGGGAAAGCATTAATGATAATGCTCCAAGGAACTACGGCCAAATTTGGAGAGATGGCAGAGGCGAGGAGCATGTGACTCATGAAATATCCCTGTTGGCTAGAGTTGATAAACAGGGTAGCCCGTCAGTTACGGGCTCAAAACAGCAGCATGTATATGGGTTGGGATGTCCCCAACCTAGCCCGCCACTCAGCCAACTTGCCACTTTTTTAAATTTTTTTATATTTTTCTTACCTATAATATTTTTTCAACTTACACTTAAAATATTTTTTTTTATTTTTTTTCAATAACTAAATAAAATATGTTAGGATAAGATTTGACCAAGAGGGGGGTGAATTGGTCTAAATAAAATTTTCACAAATGTTGAAACGTAAACAGAGTATGAAAGAGAGTGAAAAAATTATTTATCCTTGTTCAGTTCACTTGACCTACGTCCAGTCCTCAGAATCCTATGAGCTTTTCAAATCCACTAATCTCAAAAGATTACAACAACTTAGAAGAAGGACTCTCCCCCTTCCTAACTCAATTAACCCCACATACACTTTTGCTCGTGTCTTTTCCCACTCAAGATTCTCCAACCTTGAGTTACTCTCACAGAATAAATGATTGCACAAGAATATTCTCCTTTCTGAGAGTTAAATGATGAACATTGAAGCTCTTAAGTATGAGAGAATGAAAACAGAGTAAGTAGATGAATAGAAATTAATTCAATATCAGTCGTGTGTATCTCTGTCATCTGAAACTTGAATGATTCACCTTTTATAGTTGAGGAGAATTAAATATCTGTTAGAAACATTTAAGTTTCCGTTAGACTCAACCTCATCATTCACATTCCTGCAATAAATGCTTCTGACAGTAGGTAGGGTGGTTTCTGCATTTTGTCCGTTGAATCCTTTTCTGGTGAAGCAATCAAAATTTCATTCTCTGTTAATCATTAAAGTAAATGAGCATTTATGATGGTAGATGAGATTCAAATAAATGATGCATGAAAAAGGAAAGATTTGATATTAATGAAAAGTATCTAACATGCTGCGTTATTGTCAGATAAAGTAAACTCGAGTTTTGCTTACTGAGAACTCGAGTTATTGAAGAAATATCAAAGTAGAATTCATACAACTTTTGTTGTAACTCGAGTTTTGATAAGAGTTTTGATAAAACTTGAGTTATAGAACTTAAAACTCAGGTTTTCATAGGTTTCTGTGAGCTAGATCATTTTATCCTCTTCGAAACTCGAGTTTCATACTCCAAAACTTCAAGTTTTGTGTATTTTCAAATCACAACTTTCATTGCAACTCGAGTTTCCTTGGGTCGAGTTTCAACAAAACTTTTATTGAAACTTCAAGTTTTAGAAAGAAGTTTTGAGTTTCAAATACTCAAGTTTCACAAACCATAACTCGAGTTTCATCAAAACTTCCACTAAAACTTGAGTTTTCTTTGAGAGTTCTGATTTTCTAAAATAGCTTTGGAACTCGAAACTTGAGTTCTACAACACACAACTCGAGTTGTGTTCAAACTTTTGTTCAAACTTGAGTTCTACTGAGAGTTTTGCATTTCTAAAACTATTTCCAAAACCCAAGACTCGAGTTTTGACTCCCAAAACTCGAGTTTTGATAGAATTTCAATCAAAACTTGAGTTCTCTTGAAAGTTTTAGTTTTTAAAAACATTTTTAAATAATGTAACTCGAGTTCTCTCAATAATTTCATTAAAACTCGAGGATTACATAAACTTTTCTGAAAACAATGAATTTTAAAATTAGTTCAAAAACATATTTGTCATCATCAAAACATTATCTCAGCAAAATATTGTTTTCTTAAATTTAATTAATAAAAATATATCACAACTTGAACATAAAATATCTAATTCAAATTTTATATAATACAACTTACAAATATATAATAAACTTTATAAGATTGAATTTAAACTAAATATAAACCAATCAAATGATTAACAAACGTTCAATATTAATTAGGTTTACATTATGATAAAACGTTATCCAAATATTTTATATAAAGCAATTTTAATTCTTAAAAATTAAAAAAAACTGGCCAGCTAACCCGCAGGTTAGAGGGTTAGCTCTCCGCAGAGGCGAGTCAAAATGACTAGTACCTAAATGGGCCAGCTTTTGGCCAACCCAACCTACCACGGGTGGGCGGGGTTCAACCCGTAGGGTGAACTCATTACCGATTCAATTGTTGGCCATCGAGGGGATGGGAGCTCAACCAAAAGCAGTATAGCTGCTGCACAAAGGAAAAAAAGCATTATTAAGGTGGGATATATATTCCTATAAGAATGGGGCCCGAATGGGGAAGGCTTAGATAAGTCGGTGATTTTGTGTGCCTTTCCCCTCAATATTCAAAAATAATTTATAGTAGTTACTATTCTTATCCTAAAAACAAAGTGTAGACAGTCTCCAAAAGAAACAAACATATGGAAATCAAGCCAGTTCATGAATGTGGCTTATACCACACTTGGCCAGACATTAGTTTCCTGAGCCAGTTCATGAAAAAGGCATAAGAATTATCAAGGATGCCTATGAAATTCTAAGATGCTTAGAATTGTTTTTTAAAAATACTAAATATGGATCATCCATTATTTAATCTAAGGGTTTACCGTCATAGGAGCACAGCAGAAAAAGAGCAAAGTTGGCCAAAAGCTTTAAGATTAGTGGAGCACCTGCATTGAGTTTCCGGGTAATATTCCACCTCATGAGGTTGTGAATAAAACAGAAATCACCCTATTTGAAGTGCTTTTGAAATTGATGGTTGGGATAAGCTACTAACATAACATTAGTTTTTAGAAAATTCAATTAGTAATTCAAAATATCAAATAATCTCAACTCATTCCCAGTGAAGTGCATTATTTCCAATAGAAACAGTTGCAGAATATCCCCAGGAATTATTCATGAACATGGCACAAGAACTATCAAGAATGAGTATAAAATTCTAAGATGCTTGAAGATCAGGTGAAGTTCACAGACCTTTGTAGAGTTGGAATTAGAAATGTGGCAATACAAAACAATGCAGATTAGGCCGATTCAATAGTTTATAGAAGATCTACAAGGAGATGCAATTAGTTACCTAAAGAAGCAAAAAACAATAAGTTGTGACAAGAATTAATGTTGTAAAGGGATTGACCAAGCTTCCTGCAAGAATTGAAAATCATGTTTTTTATGAGTAACATCAACGATGTTAATTTGAAGGACTTACAATGCATTTTATAAACTTAACAGACTAAATTGAAATCTCATGTAACCTTATGTAGGGTCCAAAATTTGGGTTTAGGAGTCACCACCAAAATTTTAAAAGAAGGAAATTTTGAAAACCTTTTATTTTGAAAAAAAACATGGTCTATAAAAATAGGATAGGATTCGGGAGTCGATTGTGTATGGGGAAGGTGTTAGGCATCCCATAACACCTGTTCGTGAAAACGGTTACCCTAAATTTATTATTTAAAATAATATTGCCTAAAAAATATTTTAATTACCCAACGAAATAAAAAAATGTTACACAAGGAAGATATAATGAAAGAACAAAAAAATAAAAAAAAGAAAGAAAAATGAAAGAGAAAGATAAAGATAAAATAAAAGGACAAAGTCAAAACAAAACGAAAACAAGAAAACAAGCAAAAAACAATTATGAGGAGAACAAACAAATAAGAAAAATGAAAGAGAAAAAAGAAAAAGAGAAAAGAGAAAAATAATAGAAAAAAGAGAAAAAGAAAAGAAAATATAATAAAAACACAAAAAAACGTTAACTAATAAAGGAAAATAAAATAAAAATGTAAATTGAAATAAAAAACAAAGAAAGGGAAAAGATAAAAAGAAAAGAAAAAATATAATTAAAAAAAATAAAATAAAAACGTTAACTAATAGAAAAGGGAAAATAAAATAAAAACGTAAATTGAAATAAAAAAAAAGGTTTATAAGGTTGAACTTGACCTAGGAAGAAAACCTAGGGCCTACATACCCTTTAGAGGGATCAAAGCCCACGTAGTTCGGGGTAAAAATGCATATCACTTGATTTGCTTTTTTTTTTTTTAAGAAAATTGTTTTATTTAATTCACCAAAAAAAGTATTTTTTTTGTTTGGTTGGTATTTGTTATTTTGGAAGAAGTCTCTTATTGTTTATTTCTTAAAGGGAGTAGGAATTTGTCAAAAACTTTAGATCATATTTCCTGAGAAGGTTCCCATAACCTCGAAGTACAATCGGTTTTGCCTAAGTAGGTTTTAAAAACCTCACACAGCATAAAACAATTTCAAAAAAGTTTCACTTTGCTTTTTCAAAAAAAAAAGATGTTCCATTATTTTCATTTGAAGGAAACAATGAAAATAAAATCAAGCTTCCTATATGTTAAGCACACATACGTATTGATCAAAAAGAGAATGAAAGAATAAAGAAGATAAAGGACTGGTGTACCTCTTGCTTCCTTCAATTTTCTCCTCCAAAATCCCAAAAACCAACCTCTCTTGCTTCAACCCCTACTTCCCTTTTTATAGGAAACAAGTAGGGTTTGCTCATTAATGCACCATCTTTTTTTAATTTTCGTTTTTTTATTTATTTAATATTTTTCTGTTAATAAAACTATTTAATTTGAAGCTAATCAACATAAATGAGGGATTTTTCTTAATTTTTTTCGTTTTTTTTATTTTTTAAAAAATTTCTATTCATAAAATTACCTAATTTGGAATTGATTAACATAAAGGAGGGAATTTTTATAATTTTTGTTTTTTTTTTATTTTTCCTTGAAGAGCAAGAATCAAACTTTTCTAATCTAAACCCAATAATTGTTAATACATTTCCTCTATTTTTTTTATTTTATTCATTAATGATATTTCTTAATTTGGGAGTCAACCATCATAAATAAGATTTTCTCTGAAATTAAGGTAAGGAAAACTTTTCCAAATTTCAATGGAACACTAATCATCATAAATTACACTTTTCAAAGAGGATCTTCCCAAATTATAAGAAATTATCATGAAGGATTTTTCTCAATTATTTTTGTGGGGCTCGGACAAAATAGGGTGTTTATAGTTGCCCTTCTTTACTTGTTTCGTAGTTGAGAGAAGTAATTTTCTTATCTATGAAGCAAGTAAAGATAAAAACATGTATTTTGTCCGGCTAGAAGAAAATGAAGAAGGAAGGACCTCTAGGGACCAAAGAAGGTATGGACAAAATATAGTGTCCATGCCCCCTCTTTACTTGGTTCATAGAAGAAAATAAGATCATAGTTGAGTTTGTTAAGACATGGCTTTTAAAGAACCATGCCAGCCGTTACTAGGCTTTAAAAGAATCGTGCTAGCCGCTACCGGGCTTCAAAAGAATTGTGCCAATTGTTATTGGAATTTAAAAGAATGGTGCCAGCAGTTACTGGGCTTGAAAAAGAATAGTGCCAACCGGTACTGGGCTTTGAGGGTGCCTACCGAT
>QFDD01008544.1:0-12344 GCA_006871305.1 Vachellia collinsii | reverse complement strand
AGGCCAAAAAAAAAAAACCTCCATACCTACTGTAAGGATTCTCATCTACAATTATTTATTTAATAAAAATATTAACTGCTCATATCAACCTAAGTTAATTCAATACCTCATGCCGGTAAAAAAAAATTTCAATACCTCAGAAATAATAAACATTTTATACTTGTTATATTATAAAAGGCTAAGATGTGAAAGTAGTTATAAATTTTTACCAAAAGTGCATTTTACATCGCATACTTTTCGGAGATGCAAAAGTACCATTGAATGTTTAAAATGTATGTAAAAATATTAAAACTGTTAAATACAACATAATATCGTTACTTTTTGTAATGACTCACATGCTATTTTACATATGTATATTTAATGATGTTAGGTTATATTTATGAGTCATAACATTTTTGCTCGTCTTTTAATGTTAATAGTTATTTTTGTATTTATGAAAACTATATAATATTATACGTACTTTTTGACAAAAGTTTATAAGCATTTATACATCCCATTATAAATATGGAGTATGTTTTTAATTTTTCTTCAAGAAATTGATATTGTTACATTGAAATTGAAAATAATAATTATTTTCTTCAACAAATAAAAACTAAAAATAATCAGTTATCTTGGACACTCTATCAGCTTTTATGCTTTGGTTCAGAGATTTCACACCCTTCTCATTTAATTAAGCTCCGGAGCTCTACTGTTGTAAGACCTACGCCTGCCATCCTTCTGCGCTCTTTCCTCTGTCTCCCTCATCGGCGGAGACTAATTCTCTGTTTTGGCATTGCTGGGGACCTAGTTCCGGTGAGCCATTAGTTCACCTTCATCTCTTTGTTTTTCTTTCCCTTTCTTTTGTCTTTACTATTTTTTTTTTATTTGGGCTTCCAATCAAGGCAATTGATTGTTTAAATTCCCATCCTTGGAACAAAGTAGCAAAGGAACTGAACTGTTAAGGAGTTGAGATTGCTTAAGAGCGACATCCCGCTGCGGAATCGCTAGCTTGTTATTGTGTAAGCAAGTCTGCTTAAGTTGAAAGGTTTTCGATATATCTACATCCATTGCTTGCTAGCGAAATTTAACATTTTTCTCATTCTTCTTTTCCGTTGAAGGTGGCGGCTAATAACTGGTGATAATGGGTATCATCGAGAAGATAAAGGAAATCGAGGCCGAGATGGCTCGGACCCAGAAAAATAAAGCCACAGGTATTGAGTGGGCTTTTCTTGTATATACATCTTTCTTTTTCATTACTTCGGTATTTGATTGATATAATCATGACATAAAGTAATTTGGTATATTTAGTTGTTCGAGGAACGAGGGGTTCAAACATGGAAATGAAATGGATCACTATCTTGGGGTAACTTAATGTAGGAAAGATGAAATATTTTAGCAAACCTTCAAGCTAGACAATTTGATCATCAATTTTTTTAGTTTCTCCTGTGAAAGTGCAAGTGCCTTCTAATCCAACTGAACGAAAAGTCTTCAAGTGATTTGAAGACTGAATCTATTTATAAGTAAGTTTGGAGTTGTCCGTTAACTCCCACGGTGGCCGTGACTGAGAACAGAGGGTACTAATAATCTGTTAAGTGCATGGAACAGTGGGCTAAATAGGGGGTTGAGCTTATGGGAGATTGAAATCGTGGATGTTGATGCATGCGGAAGATTTGCTTTTTGATTGTGGGTTTGGTAGTTGTGGATCATGGGTCTAGCTAAATGGAAGAGGATGGGGAGTATTTAGTCTTTCTCTTGGTGATAACTACTGGAGGGTGCTGCTATGGGTGGGGGAGTGAGTTGGCTAGATTAGCTATTCTACATTTAGTTGAAAGGTTGCCACACTTGTTTGCATGCACTGCATTAGGCCTGGGCAGGCACAACTGTATTTATGTGTCAAGCATTGTGCATCAAGGGTATCTTGGCAGATTTCATGTTAGATGTCCCAGGATAGATTTGTTAAGAAGTTTTAAGGGGAGGTCTGCAAATCCTTCACTAGACCTATGAATAAGTGGTAACACTTCTCTTAACTAAAGAAGATTACTCATCTTCGTAAGCATTCGTCTACTTCTCTTATAAAACATATTTATGGTTTTTGAATAACTAAAACGAGCACAAATGTTTGTGTTGATGATGGGCCAAAGGCCCAATGTTAAGTTATAGGTGCAGAACGCATAGGGAGAGGGGTGTTTAGGGTATTTCTGGTTGACCGTTAGAGTGGAGGAGGATATATTGCATGAGATCTGGCTGTAGAGGGGGATGGGAGATATTGAGTTGTTGTAGGAGAGTCTGCTCCTCTCAGAAGTACCGTGTAGGGCTGCTTTTCTTTTGCCTGGTGTATGCTGCATATGACTTACATGTACTCTGTAAAGTAGGTTTACAATTGAATAATACAATTTCTGGTGTTGTTTTCATCAATTTATAAATTAAATATAAAGTACGAGGCTTCAAGGAATCTAACTTTCTCTTCTATTTCTTTGTTGCACTTCCGGTACTTAAATGAATTCACATTTGTTTACTATGCAGAATATCATCTTGGGCAACTCAAGGCAAAGATAGCCAAACTAAGGACACAATTATTGGAGCCTCCAAAGGTATGTAAGCTTGCGTTCTTTCTGTTCGTGGATTCGTGTATATAGTTTGTTTTATGTTCTCTTTTGCTTAAACTTGTTTGTGCCCTCGACATTTTTCATCTGACTTTCAACTCTTTGGATGAGATTATCTTCTTTCAATTAAAAATTAACAGCCACACATCCTCCTAACTTGGTTGACATTTTTTAAAACTTTCTGGCTTTAAGTTTGATAATTGACACTTCATATCATTTTTTGAAAAGAATGAGTTGCCTGTTTGCATAAGCTAAAATGATTTCATGTATTTTGGACCATTTTAGCATCAAGGTTTGACGTTTCAAGGAACCATTGTATCAATACTTCCCTTACAAGGGGCTGAAATGTCATTCTCTCTTATTCATTTTATTTAAGTGCAATTAAAAATTGTGATTTTTTTGGGTCTTTTGAATTGTTTTAAAGCAGGTTAGAAATGTTTTGGCTCATTTTTTATCCTGTTTTGCATTGTTTGTATTTCATCTAGAGAGCTATATAGGAAAAAAAGATGCACTAACAGACAAATGCGCATGCATCTAATACACACATTTCTGATCCATATTAGTAATCATTTTACATGTGTATTCTGTACTAAATTCCAAAACACAGGAAAAAGTGAGTATTAAGATTCTTAGTGGTCTTGGAAGGGCTACAGAATTTTGTGTCCTGAGTGAGTTATTTGTCTCCCGTACCCCTTTGCATTTGCTAATGCTGACAAACTGGTATTCTTCTTCTTTATTTATTTTGTGCTATTTTTTCAGCTAAAATATTCATGCTACGGTCATTGTGCTTCTTGAGTTTACATATTTGCTGAACAGAATAATAAAAAAATGTTTTCACTTGACATGTGGTGAAATTTTATGAATTTTTTATCATTCTATTATGAGTATGGGATGAATTTTGTGAGCATTATCACCTGTTGTAGCTTGCCTAAATTTTGGTCTACCATAGCCAACTTTCCATCTGTGCATATTTTTGTAAAGTTTTCTATCTTGTCAACTCATGGAATAGGGTTCCAGTGGAGGTGGAGAGGGATTTGAAGTTACAAAGTTTGGCCATGGACGAGTTGCACTCATAGGGTTTCCAAGGTCTGTACTCTGTCATACACATATCTCCCTTTAGACTCATTTTTTGTTGATGAAAGATGAGCTTTTACAACTATAAGCTCCTAGGAAATTTATTGTACTATTAATGCTTAATATTTCTTTATTTTGCTTTTACCTTTCTTCTACATGTGATGTATGCAAACCCTTGGGTGCCTGCCTTCGTTGGATACCTAAATTTACACCCCGATTATTACAATTTCACCCTTCCAATCCCTTTCCCTTTTTCATTAACAGTGTGGGGAAGTCAACTCTTTTGACAATGTTAACGGGCACACATTCAGAAGCTGCATCCTATGAGTTCACAACACTGACCTGCATCCCTGGAATAATACACTACAATGATACTAAAATTCAGCTGCTTGATCTTCCTGGAATTATTGAAGGTGCTTCAGAAGGCAAGGGACGTGGGAGGCAGGTAAAATAATAATTGCTTGTTGCTGTCATGTATTTCTTTCCATTCTCAAGTTTTAGGGCACCTTTTGCCATAAGAAGCTGATAATTTAACATAGATGCCCGCTGACTGAAGCTGATATTTAGTTCCTTTCACTGTTTTCTTAGTGTATAATGACTTAGGTTTCATTAACATGACAAAAATTTGTTTTCTATATTCTCAGGTTATTGCTGTTGCCAAATCTTCTGACATAGTATTGATGGTTCTTGACGCCTCTAAAGTAAGTGTTATTTTCTTCTTTTTCTCTTTAAATGGTTGGCACTGCTATTTTCTAGTGTACCTTTTCATTTGTTGTTTCCGTAGTGCATTTTGATAAAATAATGTCAGTTGTTGCGTTAATCTAGGCAGTATTTAAAGAATTATATTCTGGCTGGGAATCAAGTTAACCCACCACACTGTTTTCTTTATTGTTATAGAATAGTTACTCATTATTACTTGAATTTTCTTTCCCCTCCACTTGGTAGTAAGTGACAAACAAATAAGTGAGTTGAACATTTCAAATTCGTCATTATGTGGGATTTCAGACAAACCCTCTGGAACCTATTCCATTATAGCAGAATAACGTACGTTTATATGGAGGTAGGGAACAAAGATCCCAATCCACCCATCAGTTCAGCCAATTTTTTTTTTAGGAATCCGAATAATAACTCAAGTGCAGTGGACTAATCTGGAAAAACAAAGCTTAGTAAGAGAGAAATCAAGTGATGAAGACACATGACATCCAGCACTCGTCTTCTAGTTACCTATTTTCCATTTTGGAAACACCCACAATATTTGGTGGAGGATTCGATGGATGTGAAGTTAGATTTCAAGGAGTGCTTTTTCTTCCAATTGTTGGTTCTAATTTTTGAAGGTTTAGTTTTTTTTTTTTTTGGGAAATTGGTTTGAAACCATAGTGATGATTATTTTTTTAAAAAAGCTTGAGTAACTTTGGACTTTTTCCTTGTGGAGTAGACTGTAGAGCAAGTCTTGTATGATCACGATAGGGACTTTGTATGAGCAAAGTCCCACATCGGGTAGTATTATGAGCTATTTGATGCGATTCTTAAACCCTTGGCTCTCCCTCCCCAATAGTTAGGTTTTGGGATAGGGTTCTCCAAGTGCTTGGGTACCTATTAACGGTATCAGAGTCGGTGGTTGATGCAGCCAAAGGGCTATACTTGTAGAGGGGCTGACCATAAGAAGGCTAGTGAAGCGCCGTAAAGTGGAGCTGCTAGGACATTAGCTTTCCGGGGAGGATTTATTGATAAGGACTTTGTATGAGCAGAGTTCCACATCCGGTAGTATGGGCTGTTTGATGATCTGATAGGTACCCAAGCACTTGGAGAACTCCACCCCAAAAAGGAGAGCTAAGGGCTTAAGTACCCCATTCTCCAAGTGCTTGGGTACCTATCAGATCATCAATTTATGTTATAACCATTTTGCATGAGAAACCTTAGAAGATTTGCAAGGATCTCAATTATTTTTTACAGATTGCTTGGGGAATTTCTCCACATTCTGGATGTATTAATTGTGGTATTTAGTTTACTGTGAATTGAAAAACTTTTTTAATCTTGGCATAAAGTGATTTTTTCCCTATAAATCTGCCAGAGTGAGGGTCATAGACAAATATTGACAAAGGAGCTGGAAGCTGTTGGCTTACGGTTAAACAAGAGACCACCTCAAGTGAGTTTGTGCCCCAGCGATCCAGAGTGATTCAAGACATGGTTTGGTTTTTATCTTATTATTTGTTGGACTTTGTCTACTTCTCATCCGCCATTGTTTTGGATTTGTCTTCTTGGCAGATATATTTTAAAAAGAAAAAGACGGGGGGCATTTCATTCAACAGCACTCTACCTTTGACTCATGTGGATGAGAAGCTGTGTTATCAGATTCTGCATGAATATAAAATTCACAATGCAGAGGTATACGTAAAATGCCATTTTGTATTTCAATTCAAAGGACATGCAAATACGGGATTTTAGAATTATGGAGTTGTAGTTTTTTAATGGAAATTATAAATATTTAATTATCAATTCCATAGTTTGTTTTTACTATAGTGGGGAAGTTAGTTGGTTGCATCTAGTAGTGTAAAATCCTTGACTAGTTTCATTGTGCAAATCATCATTTTCTCTATCGTTGCTTTTCTTTGCGGAAGGTTGGAAAAGACTGAATGATTGATGAACTAAGTACATGCCCCTTTCTTTTTCAGTTTTTCTTTTTTTCTTTTTTGGCCTATGATGATTAAATGCTTGTCTTTTTTGTATTTGGCTATTAGTGTTTGCGATAGAAGGGAGTAAAATGTTTCTTTTCTTCTGCAATTCATTTTTTTGTTCTGCTTGCACATTCTAACTGCACCGAGGGTTCTCTAATGACCAGCAGCCAAATCATTTTCTAATCTATTTCTAACTCACTAGCTTGGTGCATCTGTATATGAGTTTAATCCTTTGACATTATGTGTCTTTAATTCATGTCTCTGTAAGTAGGAGTTAAGTAACATGATGATGAAAATTGTAATTGTGAAAATTAGATCAGACTAGCATTTCTGGTGGATAGCCTATCTAGTTGTGGTATTTCTTGTCTTCGCACCACATTGATAGCGCAATGTCCTCTTGATTATTTCTGTGTTTTCCATTACTACATACACTATATGTAAATATGTAATTCAATGTCTGTTCTCTTTCTTAACACCTACCCACATGAAGGGATGACGAAATTTATTTCAGGTCCTTTTCCGTGAGGATGCTACTGTGGATGACCTCATAGATGTCATTGAAGGGAACCGTAAATATATGAAGTGCATTTATGTCTACAACAAGATTGATGTTATTGGTATTGATGATGTGGACAGATTAGCCCGCCAGCCTAATTCCGTTGTCATTAGTTGCAATTTGAAGGTGGGTTCCATAATTTCTGAGCAAACCAAATGACTGATTGATTATTGGTGGGGAACTATGCTATGGTTTATATTTTGGAAGCAGAAGAATACAAGACCCGGCATAGTTTTAGTTCTTTATGCCTGTTTAATTGCAAATTCTGTCACATAAAAAGTCACATCCTTTTTGTTAAATCGTTTTATATTTGTCATTGTGGCTAAATTTCATGTTTTTCATATACAGCTGAACTTTGATAGACTGCTTTCGAGGATGTGGGAGGAAATGGGTCTGGTTAGAGTTTACACAAAACCACAAGGCCAGCAGCCTGATTTCTCTGATCCTGTGGTCCTTTCAGCAGTATGTTGATCCTCTAACTTATCATCATAGATATGTGTACCTTATACGTCTCTGTCCAAAATATTTGGCTATTTTTTTATCTCTTTAATCCCTCCTTGGTGATTTTACTCTGGTGAATTATTGCAGGATAGAGGTGGCTGCACTGTAGAGGATTTCTGCAACCACATACACAGAAGTTTGGTCAAGGACGTTAAGTATGTTTTAGTATGGGGAACAAGTGCGAGGCACTATCCTCAACATTGTGGCCTTGGTCAGCTTCTTCAAGATGAGGATGTGGTTCAGATTGTTAAGAAAAAGGTCAGGAAAACTGCCCTTAACTTGTTTTCTATAGCGTGATTGACATGCATTTCTAGATCATCTTTCCAGCAAAATTAAATTCAGCTGGAACCATACGATAAAATCCTATTTCCTTTTCTTGCTACGAGCTGAACACAAAGACAGAATCCTGATGATGAGACACCGGATGTGATTAATCTTCCTGCAGGAAAAAGAGGAGGGAGGAAGGGGTCGATTCAAATCACATTCTACGGCTCCTGCTCGGATATCCGACAGAGAGAAGAAGGCCCCCCTGAAGACATAATTACAATGCTACCTCATAATACATTGGACAGTGAGGTGGGTGGGAGGGGATGATCAGAGGTTGATATTCAAAATGGGGCTTCCAAAGTCACTGAGGGTCCTATTATGAAGAGCATTAGATCCTCCTGTGCGCATACCAAGGGAAGCACATAGGCTTTTGCCACCCATGCATTTGTTGTATTTTTTTTTGTTGGTTTCCTTTTGTTATTTTAGCTTACTTGGTGATTGTTATGTCTTGGATTTATAATCTATGATGTCAGCATCTTACCTGAAAGGATAATAAAGATAGAGGAAAGAAATCCAGACTGGTTCAAAGGTTGACCACTTTTATACAATTCTAGGTTTGATCAATTTTTGAAGTTTCAAACCATTCAGAGCAAAATATTCGATTTATCTTGGTTTCTTGCTTGTATGTTCCTTTTGAATCTTTCTGCTGTGCCTTTTACTGTGCAGTTCAAGAGGTAGTATTTGGAGAGCATAGTGTAATATATTTATCTAAATCCAACTACAACCTGGAGGCTTTCTCATTCTAGTTTTACTCATCATCTTCTTAACTATTTCCACATCATCCCATCTTTTCTTCGATGCATAAGTATTTGCTAAAAGAACATAATTTCCAGAATCATTTGGGTCAATTTCAAACAGACGTCTGGCAGCAATCTCACCCAGTTCCACATTACCATGAACCCTACAGGCCCCTAACAAAGAACTCCAAGCCGTGGCATCATCACTAGCATTCTCCCGTATGAGATTATATGCCCTTTCTGGTTGCCCAGCTCTCCCAAGCAGATCAACCAGACAACAATAGTGTTCAGATAAAGGTTTAATTCCAAATGAACATGTCATCTGCTTGAAATACGTACACCCTTGTTCAACAAGACCAGCATAACTACATGCGCTGAGGACTCCAACAAATGTAATTTGATTTGGCTTGATTCCTTCCCTTTGCATCTTTAAGAAAAGATCTAATGCATCTCGTGATTTACCATGCTCAGCCAGAGCCGTGATTAATGCACTGTAAGTGATCACATCTCTGTTGCGCATTCTATTGAATTCCCTCCAGGCCAAGTCTATGTTTCCACACTTCGAGTGCATGTGGATCAATGCGTTTGATATAGCAAGCGTCCTATCTGAGACGAATGTAATGAGTAGAAGAATAAGTATTTTCCAAGTAATTTTAACATTTATGTGAGGAAAGGAAAGTGCTTGTTTTTTAATAGAGGCGTATGTGTGTATTACTTACCACAGCAATCGTCCTCAAGTTGGTCAGTCAATGTCCTTGACAAATGAACATCTCGAAGTTGTGCACAAGCTGATAGAGCTCCCACCATAGCCACATCAGTGATTCGAATCTTTCTCTCTCTCATGTTGTCATACATCCCTATAGCTTCCTTTGCAAAACCATTTTGGGAATAACAAGCCACCATTGCTGCAAAACTCAAGGAATCCGGCACCGGTATCTCATCAAACACCCTTCTTGCTTCCTTCACATTGCCACATTTCCCATAACCAGCGATCATTGCAACCCATGTGATCACATCCTTCTCCTTCATCAGATCATACAGTTCCTTCGCAGCTTTCATATGTCCATTATTCGCATACCCAGCAACCATAGTAGTCCAAGTAAACGAATTTCTCTCCTTCATGTTCTCAAACAACCTCATTGCGTCAACCATCATTCCCACCTTTGTATACGCACGAATCATAGCTGTCCAGGCAACAACGTCTCTCTCACCCATTTCATCAAACACCGCTCGTGCATCAGATACCAACCCACATTTTGCATACACATCAAGAATTGCAGTCTGCACAATCTTGTTCTCACATAAGCCAGATTGCAAAACTCTCGAATGCACTTGTTTTCCTTCAGAAATAGCTGGGATTCGGCAGCAAGCGTTGAGCACCGAAGAGAAGGTGAATCCAGATGGCAAGACCCCATTTTGATGCATCCTAACGTACAGAGAAATGGAAAGGAGGAAGTGACCATGAAGTGCGTATTTACGAATGAGTGATGTCCAGAGGAAGCTATTTTTGCAGCTTGGTATTTGATCGAACACTTGGGAGGCATAGCGAAGATTATCACCGGGACACTGGAGGATTCGGAGGAGAAGACGACCCGCAAAGTATTGGTAGTGATGGGGCGTTGCTAGTTGCTTAAGGAAGAGTGATTGGGTTTGTCGTAGATGATCGATGGTTTTACTGGTATTTAGGAAGTGACTGATGAGAGTTGAAGCATTGTGCTTCTGGAGAATGATCAGAGACAAAGATGCTGAATTGGTCTGCATGAACTTAAATCATATCCTCCTCGCAATTCGCCCTGCTTCACAGGTCACAGCGGCTTATATCAAACTCTAGTTGGAACAAATTGAACCAGCGTATGCCATGAATATCATGCAAAATTGAAACAAAGCAAAATTTTTATAAACATGGAAAAAACATACGGGAAAATCCCAAAATTGAGGGGCAGTGGAGTTGACACCCAAACTTGTTTCCTACCACATTTCAGATATACTTCCATGGTTTATAACTGAATAGAATTCTGATATAAAGACGGTAAAGAGGAAGACACAAATACAGGATTATTATTGGACATAATTATGCTGAGCCTGCAGTCTAGATGATTGGATTTAAATTCAAATTAACTATGAAACTATACCCACGTTGTCAGGTTTATTGATTCTGTTTTTTTTTTACTCTTATGCATTCTTCTATTAAATATAATTCTATTTAAAGTATTGTTATATATTAAATATAAGTATTTCTTCAAACATAATTTTAATCTTAATTCACTATATTATAAGGGATTAATCTTTTCTATTAGATTCAACCTCTATTAGTGAATCAGACTTCTTATATTTCTATATTCATAACATTTAGAAAGGAACCACTGTGTCATATTGAAGTAAGTTTGACTTCAGAAAAACGTTTTTTTCAGAATAGTTAATTTTTTTTTTTTCTAGAAATTTTTACACACTAACTAAATGCCTAAATTCCAGTACTTTTATGGTATAAATGCGTACACATATATAAGGCCATATAATTTTTTTTTGGTACAGAAAGTTTAGAATGAAGCGAATGATTTCTAAGTGGTATGGTTGGCCAATGCATATGTATGGTCATTGTGGTCGTCTAGTTTTGCTGTCTTCAAGGGAAAAAAAAAATAGAAAATTAATCTTTTTTATCTCACAAATTTTGACTCAATTGCAACTCAGTCATTGAACTTTAACTGGTTGCAACTTAGTCTCGGTAGTTTGAATTCGGTTGTAACTCAGTTTTTGAATTTCCACTCACTACAATTCAGTTCCTATAATTTTAACCATTTTATAATTTAATCCATATTTTTAAAAAATAAATCATAGATATAATAAAATGCGACTTTGCTTGGGTATGGAAAAATGTTAAATTCCATAGCTAGCTATCCCATCCTTTGAGATGCCTACAATTAGCAATCCAAATTAGTTTGCGGTCGTTAATGTGTCTAAAAGATGGTTAGCCCTATGATCACTGGAGGAGAAATAGGAAAAAAAAAAGGATAGGAATTAAATTATAAAATTGTTAAAATTATAATATTTGAGTTGCAGTGGATAATGAGTAAAGTTCAGGGACTGAGTTACAACTAAATCGAAACTATAAAGATTGAATTGTACTGAGTTAAAGTTTAGATCTAAGTTACAACCCAATTGATGAATTGGAAAGACTAATTTTCTAAAAAAACACAAAAAAAAAAAAAAAATTGACATTGAGCATTTGGTTTAGGCACATCTCATATTTTGGGAAGCATTGGACTTCTAAATCCAAACAAGGGAGCCCAAGTCAAAAATGAGCCTCAATGGGCTCACTGGGCTTTGAATTTTCTTGTAAATTCCTTAATTTTGCTGTTGCAAAATATCTAAACCGACTTTCTCACTTGAAGATGGTTAATTTGTCTGAGATAAACCAAAAGAGAGGTATCTATATTTAGTGTTCAATAGCGTCTTAAACAAGATTGTTTCCAACAGGAAGATACATGTGTTTAGCAAAAAAAAAAAAATTGTAGTTAAAAGCAAAAGATGGTCAAAATATTCTTAAACACAATACTAATGCATATTTTTGAAATGATTAATTACTGAGAAAATCATTTTTTTCAGTATTTATTATATACATATACATATTAAAATTTCTAAATTTAATTTATTCTAAACTATTAAAAAATTATTTTATGTTAAATGCATATTCTTGTTATATTATATTACAAATAAATATCAATTTTTTGTAAGAATATATGTTATTATTATTAATTTTCTTATTATATCTGGGACATGGTTTTTGCGATAAGCTATCTGAGACATAGTTAGAGCACACTTTTAATTTTTATTTTTTTTGGGGGTATGTAATGTTTACATTATTAACAAAAAGGAATATAATAGCTATTTTGGG
>QFDD01008537.1:0-10244 GCA_006871305.1 Vachellia collinsii | reverse complement strand
GTCACTTTTCTTTCTAAACTCTTTGTTTTGTTCCAAAACATAGCCTAAGCAAGGGATAAAATAATATGGGAAGACTCGAGATCTTTTGCAGGCAATAGCAGTTCAGCAGAATAATAGATACTTATCGCTTACAACATGGGGGGAGCATTTCACTAACCTGCCTTGCAAGAGATGACCAAGTCCAATAGCCCCAAGGACAGTAAGAGATATCATTGGAAGCCCATATCTGACAAATGGATATTTTCTACCCCATCTTTTAAATGAAGATGCTGAATTCTGAGTCTTAGCAGTTTCTTTGCAATTCAGATCAGTTCTTTGAGGCCCTCCATGATTCTCTGTCTGAATTGTAGTCATTGCTAGACAATGTAGAGGTTTGGCATAAATATTGAGGGAATGACCCTGATAATGTCGGTGATGGAATGAGATCGAATTTTAACAAATTATTTCTTGAAAACCTGAACTAATCAGAATAGGGAAAGGGATATATCAGTCAAACCATTAGATTCAACATCACGTTTAAACTATTGAGGACATTAATGATAGAATAAGTCGCATTAATATTCTAGCTGATTTTGACACTTCCCTATAACATTTAAACGCAGCTACCAGCAAGCATTCTAGCACCAAACGGAAAACAATATTCTTCTACTAGTTTTCCAAACAAATTATAAGACACTAGTTAACCGAATCATTGTATGGAAAAGACAAAGTAAAACCCAAAGCTTCTATTCTCTGAAGGCCACTATTTGGAAAAGCATTTAAGCCTCTAAAACGCAGTTTGAAATTCCAGAACCACATTTTGAGAGACGTAGCTCCAAAGTTGCTTCTATGTTTAGCTTGTATGTTGGAAAAATTAATAGCTAAATTAAAATTCTTCACAACCAAAGATACCATCATCTAATTATGGATAATCAGAGCATTAGGAATTTCACTTCTGTCAGCCAGAACTCAACTTACTAAGTTTAGCATATAAACATTTTACTTTTAAGACACTCAGAACGATTCTCAAATGTCTTTCGTGATCCTCTAAAGATTTGGAGTACAACAGAATATCATCAAAGAAAACTACGACGAACTAATCCAGTTACTGTCTTAACATACAGTTCATGTAATCCATGAAAACTGTAGGGGCATTCGTCAATCCAAACAGCATCACTAAGAATTCATAGTGTCCATATCTTGTTTAGAACGTCGTCTTCGAAATATGCCCTGTAGATGCTACATCATTTGGAGTCTGCTTTAGAAGATATATCCCTGGTAGTAGATGTAGAAGTTGACCCAAAGGAAGGTCCAAACACTGAGGAAGATGACCCTGAAGAGGAAAGAAGCATATGTCCTCCGAAGCAAACTCCAATAACATAGCATCCTCTGATTCCGTGGAAGATGTGGTAAAGGAGCCGGAGCCAAAGCCTAGAGCAGAGATTCTTGATCCACTAGTACTATCACGTGTAGTAGATCTTTTCCCAGACAGAGAGAGAATTAGTCCATTTGGCTTAGTTACACATATTTTGAATTACATTACCAGCGAAATAGAAATGTTTACTAACCTAGAAGAACACGAGTTTTACATAGATTGACTGAAGCGAGCGCAGTTCGCATACTTGTAGGACAAGATGTTAGAAAACTTTGAAGGTGAGTATGAATTAGTTGATTTTGACCTTGCCTCATGCTCTGATTATCTATAATCAAATGATGGTATCTTTGGTTGTGAAGAATTTTAATATAGCTATTAAAGCTTCCAATGTACAAGCTAAACATAGATGCAACTTTGGAGCTACGTCTCTCAAAACGTGGTTCTGGAATTTCAAATTGATCCAAGCAGCTGAATGCTAAAAGCAGTTGACTCTGATAGTTGTTCAGGTTTTATGATAACATCCATGAAGTGGTCAGTTTTTCCATTAACTTGCATACCAGGAATGTCAGAATGTACGTTTCTAAGGACCTTTGAGGGAGGTTCATCCTCACCAGAATCATGTACAGGAATTTTCTCAACAGTGTACCTATGACCGAAGTATAGATTGATGAACTATATCACATGGCAGAGGAGCTAAAGTGATGGTGCAAGTAACGCATATATCACCACAGGCATGAAAATAAGGATTAGGTTATATGCCAATGTCATACATTGCAGTTAAGATAGATCAACCTTTATTGCCCCAAAAAAAAACCAAAAAGAAACACACAGAGAGAGAGAGAGAGAGAGAGCGAGAGATCAATGAGAGATATCCTAAGAACTAATAATAGTTACAAACATGACTAGAATGGAAAGTTAGGAACGACAAGAAACAACAATTGACAGACCCTGGTACAATTATGTATTTAATATCTAAAGGGCACTGAACAACAATTGACAGACCTCACTAAAAATTATATATTTAATGCTCACACAGCCGCTAATACTTTAAATGAAGAATACTAAAAAGAAATCATGACATTAAAACCAGAATAAAAGATTACAAGGAAATAACTAACTCAACCACACGACACAGTGCCAGATAGGGGTGGAAATAGGCCAGACCAAGCCTGTTTTGTGTGGTCCTAGCCTGTGGTTAACAGGCCCTTTTTTCAGGCTTACGCTAGCCTGTATAAAGCCTAGCCTAGCCTGAAGCCTGTGAAAAAGCCTGTTTCCTAAAAAATTTCTAACAGTAAAAAAATTCTAATTATTCCTAAAGAATTATGACAGTAAAGTGCAAAAGAAGAAATATAAATACTAATCACAAAGCAAATAATATCAAAGTATATTCCCACCTGAATCCTAGGTGAAGATCAGTTTTACTCCCCTTCCTAGTCAACAAATCCAAAACATTCTTCTTCAATGCATCCTAAAGCCATTTAAATACAACACAAAAAATTTAAATACAGCTTCCAATTCTTTAAATAATCTCATCATAACCTGTATATAAGTATATACACCTCAGGACAAGATTCAAAAGCCTAAGTATTTACCAAAATTTCGATCAGCACCTTCATTTTTATTTAAAAACTAAAGCAACTCCTCCTTTGATGCTTTAAGATCTTCTTTAAACTTCTTAAACCATTAATCAACAACCTCAAATGAGTTTCTCAACACCCAAACATACTCTAATAATTTAAATCATATAGCATTCAAGAACCCATGTAAATACACACACACACACACTTAAGTTTACCATAAATCTCCAGCCAGCAAAACAACATATCCCAGCAACACAATCAGATTCTATCTTCCAAAATATATATTTATACTGAAAATTCCCTCTCATATTTTGGTATACAAATTTCAGAAAAGAAATCCACATGCAAACCTCAAAATTCAAGTTCAGTAATCATAACTTCACAATTATTTGGTAGTTTTTAATTTCATGTCCAAATCCTACATCTCAGGTATCTCAGATATACACAAACACAATCACAACCTATATATAAGTATATACATCTCAGGTATCTTCATCAAGTTTTTCGCTGGTCACAATCCTACATCTGAGTCCCAATATTAAGGGCTGTTTCTGGACAACAGAAGTTGAAGGTGAAAAATTAAAGTAAATCAAATGGTAACAGTTTCTGTTCTCATACAAAGCTCCCAGCTTAGTGCACATGAACAATTTTCTACAAAGACAAACACAAGGATCTGCAAAAACGTTCCTCTGAAAAAAATACGCCTACACAAACACAAGCACGCCAAGACAATAATACATTGTGTGTGTAATCTGTAATGCTCAAATTGGACTGTTTCTACGTATATATCCACATCCTCCTCAGATCATCCTTGGCGTCATTAATTCCACCCAATGCCAGGAAACAAAGTAAATGATGCAAACGGAGTCGTCTGGATGGATTCAAGGGTTGATGATGAGAAAAATCCTTCAATTTTTAAACCTCTCTTGGAAAGAAAAAAAGAGAATCACCCGCCCAAACAAAAAGACGGGCATGATTGATCGAATCAGACATTATGTGCTTGACCTCAGTAACGTACCTCGGACCGATTAGAGCGACGGGACTTTGGAAGGCGACGGCGACGAGGTGGACAGGAAGCTGGAAGGCAACGGCGACGATGATAGCTGGACTGGACGCTGGGCTAGAGGACGGAAGGAACGGCGCCGCAAGTCTCAAGTGGAAGAAGACGGCGATGGCTGGGCTCGACGGCTGGAAGAAGACGGCGACCGGATTTGGGAGGCTGGAAGACGATCAGATGAAGCGAAGCATTCGAATGAGACGGACGGATGTAAAGTAAAGCCTAGAAATGCATCGGTGCAGTGAAGGGAGTTTATAATATGATAGATAAGACAAAACTAATACGAAAAAAATACGTTGGTGTAATACTGTAATGGCAAGGCATTTGAAGACTCCAGATCACGGTTCAATTTTCGTCTCCAACCTCATATAATTTTATTAATTAATAACATTATTATAAAAAATAAAAAATAATTTAAAATAAAGGGCCCAAGCAGTTTGGGCCTGTAAAAAGCCTGATCTATCTCTGATAGGTTGCCTAGCATGTTTTCACCTCTAATGCCAGATGTCTCCCTCTATCCCTCTCCTTCTCCCCTAACTGATGATTAGTCTCTATTACTAAAGCAATAAACTTGATAAACATTTTGTTAACATTATTTTTTAAAACTTCTCTTCAAAGTATCAAATTATCATCAATACGTTAAAAAATAGATAGAACCGTGATTAGAAAACATGTAAATCAATGAAATTAACATATACAAAGTATACAACCAAATAAATTGAATAGGAAGGTAGCAACAAGAGTTGATGGGTTTAAAATTAAGTAGAGTCATGAATGAGAGACACAAACCTAAAATCCGATAAGAACGATATGAGGTAGAGACTATTCTCATCAACATACGAGTACACAGCTCGAACTGAGCAATTGCCTACATATGTACAGGTTTATCAAGCAATAATTATATGAAAACTCTGTATCTACCTACATCATAAAAAAAGCCATATTTTTTCTAGGCAAAAATCATATAGCAAGGTCGAGAAAGAATAAATATTGGAAGAACACATAAGAGGTTCGAAAAGGCTCTTCTAATGAGTTTGTTTAATAAAAGGAACAGAGTCTCTAACCTGATCGACGATTATTCCAATGTTGGCATATGATTCGTGACTTAGCTGAGGCAGTGTAGCAAAAAGGAACCCAAAGACGAAGAGCAGAGGATGAGCGGTGAAAGCAAAGATAAAGAGCAGAGCGGCGGACAACATACACAAAGACGAAGTCAATCTCAATCTCAAGTCACGAAGACAAAGCCGTGATGGTCATCCTCGTCGAAATATCAGCCAAGGCTCAACCAACTACCATGGTGCCTCATAGGCTGTCGAGTAGAGTTTCAAGACAGAAGATTCAAGATAGGGATGAGGGATCCACGGCTAGCTAGGGTAAATAAAACAGATTGAGTAAGAGGGGAAGGGAATATGGGCATAACAAGAGGGAATTTTAAAGAAAAATAAAAATAAAACATAAACAAGGGGGTTTCAACCACACCGTCAGTACTGGACAAGCTAAATTCGGAAATTTTTTCATGGGCTCAGACGGGTTGATCAGGCCACAGGTATTTTATTCAACCTTGTAGTAACCGATTCAAAGTCTTGTTAATTATGAGGTAAAGTATTTTCTCCATATTTATATCTAAAATATAGAGGAAAGATGTGTGCTGATCCTTTTTTTTCCAAATCATCTTTTTTTTTTCATGCAATTGCATCTAAAACTATGCTTGGATTTGTGATAAGAGCTGATTTTCCAATGCAATTTACAATCTATCATGTGAAATAAATTTTATATCAATTTTCATGAAAGGGCTTTTTTAATACTATGACATAACTAGATTAAATTTCAGATACAATAAATAAAAGTTATTTATCATGGATATTAATTTTAATTAAAAAAAAAAAAGCAAAACTGAAAAGTCAGACATTTTTATGTTTTGAAATCAATCAAATTTAATAAATACTAATATGTTAATCTCTTATTGAAGCTCATGCTACGTCCAGCCTTTCGCTTATTATACATCATGTTAAGCAATATTTTTTTTTTTGCCCAACATGTTAAGCAATATTACATACAACTTCTTGCTAATACTCACTTCAATCTTAACATAAGTTGGCCGGAAATTTTAGCTTTAATTCTTATTTTTCCTTCATTGGTGTCAATATTATTTCATTACAATGGGATGTAGGCTTTCTAATTCAAATATCGATTCTCTTAAAAAGCAAAATGCATTTGGTGTGTTAATATCATTTTGCCTTGCATAAAAAATGCATTAGTGTAAGAATTGAAGGATTATCACTAGAACATTTTAAGTTTAATAATATAAACCATTTCTCTTTAAAAATCATGAAGCGGTTAAATTTCTCTTATGATAAAAATCGTGATTGTACAACATATCCTAAAATTTTCATTTTTTAACTCACAACTCTTTCATACCAAGTTGTATGCTAATATATATATATATAACTCTTCCTGTGGAAAAAATACATATATAGTTCTTCCACACCAAGCAAGATTTATACCAAAATTTTACTAAAATTTTCATTCATATTGGATGTATTTTTAGAATTTATTTTCCTTTTTTAATAATCAAACGGGGATTCAATGCCAATAAACTCCCAAGATTATTGAAAAAAAAAAACAAATTGATAAAATATCAATGGTCCTTCGCTCTAAAGGAGTAGTGATGCGACTCCAAAACCCCTTCTCTCCTTAAAGTTTACCAATGATTTTCATTCCATGATGGAAATTTTTATTACAATATCAAAACCAATTGTCAAAATTCTTTTTCTTTTTAGAGCGTTTTTGTCTCCAAACAATGAGAGGAGCACTAAATATTCTAAACTATTTATTTGAATAATGTCATCTTTTAAATATTTAAGTCATTGCAATGTTCCCTTTTAGCTAATAGATATTGACGTTGACAATTAACTTTAAATCAATTTTAAATTAGAAAATGATTTTACCCCTAATATGTTATTAGAAAAGTAACTAGCACTCTATCCTTTAATAATATAAAGCAATGAGCACCTCTTTTTTTTCCTTGATAAATAAGACATTGTGTTGAAGGTGTCTCATATTTTCACCAACTAGATATTTATTAGTTAAAGGTTTATAACCCAAATTAATGATCAATTAACAACGTTGTCACGAGTTATTCATATCTATCATCACTCGCTAACTAAACACTCATTGGTAAAAAAAAAAATAATAATAATCTATTAGCATGTACTAATTATTCCTCAATAAATACTTCAAAGGCAAATATGCTTTTTAAAATTAAAGTCAAATTAATGGTTAGCATCAATGTAATTTTCGTTAGTTGGTATTAGAACGATTTTAATGCTTGAGCAGCAACATTGCTAAAATAAATAATTTGGGGTATTCGATGCTAATGGTAAAATGGTTTAAGAGCAAAATGACCCTTTTAACCCTTCTAAACTTTACGTACTAGAACTGATGTTGCTTACAACTTCAAAAGGCTTAGCATCATAAGATTCACGGTTGACCTTTTCAGCTTCCTTTGCTCTTTCATGCCAATATTGATCAAATTCAGCAGAATGCTCTTCCCAGTAAGTCTCATTCTCTAACACATTTGCATGCAGTGTTGGAATAATAACCACAAAGCTCAACAGGAGAATCAAACAAAATAAAACCTTGTTCTTCCTTCCTGCCTCCATATTCTTGTTCCAACCCGTTTTGGCTGAGAATGGTTTTAGATTTAGAATAATGGTCTCCACCAATTCTTGAAGTCAAATTTGAGATCAAACAATGTAATGTCTCATATTTAAAGGAGAAGGTTTTTGAGCATGATGGATTTAGAATCATCGGTAAATACCTAATTTTTAAACGAGGCTAAAAGAACGGGTAATGGCCAATTATTGGGTAAACTAGCTAGGCATTGTTTATTTATTTATTTTTTATAAATTAAGAATGATTCACTAGTTTGAAACTTATTTGACCGATCTCATTCTGTTTATAGCAAATATGCATATCCCTTTTATGTCACATTTATTATTCAAGGAAATGGGAGCTGTTGGATTTAGTTTGCCAAGAAAAAAGGGAACGAACCAACCAAACTTGCCATCCAAATATGGAAAACACCAAGACTCAAGTTGATATAAATCCTCAATTTAAAGTGATTGAAAAAGTAACAATTTTCTTTTCATATTATTAAAATTTGTATGAATATTTCTTGCATTTTTTTAACTGTACATAAATTTACATAAACAAGGTTGTGCTTCGTTTTGATCTAATTTCCATATATATATGACAATACAATCATAAAATGTCATCACACATTGAGGACATGTTATCTCCAAAAACCTTGACCCCAGTTGGCCACAACACAACTTTAGAGACTAAAAAATATTTTTTTTCCTGAATTTAATAATAATAGAAAAAAAATTTCACTCCACTAACTAATACTCCCCTGCCAGCACATGTCATCTAGCATTCAAGAAAATATATAAACAGGTGAAAGTTCAAAAGAACTATAATTCTTACGGTAATTTTATACACCTATACTTTGCTTTCTCAAATAATAAAAATAAAGTTATCATTCATGCCAATAATACACTTCAATCATGTTCACATGAATTATGAAATATAAAGTACACTATGATACAACTCATTTCAGATAATGAGTCTGCATTTGTGGCCTAAATGCTACCATCCTCTGCAACTTGCTCCATAATGCTTCTTTAATGGCCCCAAGTCTTCACATTCTCTGCAATATTATTATGGCATGGCTTACTCAACATCTATACAATACAACCATCCCATTACAATAACCTGTGCTTCAGAATTTGAACTTTCCCTCCGTTGAGACTCTGTTGCATGCAGAGGGGAGATCAAGCAAATCGAGTTGATGATGGGTAAAAATGCTTACATGTCAAAAAAGGTCAACCTTTGACATGCTTTGAATTGACCTATACTTGATCTAAGAATCATTTTTGTACTTTGAATTTACTTAAAGAATGTCTCATAAGATATATATTTGATGTGATTTGGCAAGTATTTATGATGCCTCCCAAATCTTATATTCTCTTCCCTCAAGGACCGAGGACCATCTTTGGGACCCATTAGGTGGATCAAAATAGCCAGGTCCTATCTTCATAGCAATTTTGTCGTCAATGATGGCTGCATACACATCCCTTTCTGCCTTGACAATTCGAACCTTGCATTAAAAGAAAAACATTAGTGTTTTGATAGTATCGATGCAACTATGTCAATCTGCAGCTGAAGTTCCATCTTAATTCCATATTCTAAGTTTACTTGAGAAATTATGAGCAAGCAACATCAAACGCTGAAAAGAAAATTGAAAATCACACAATGTTCTAGCTCCCATCACTAGAGAAAGCTACAGCCAAACATGAGGCATCATAATGACACCATTCAGTAGTTCAATTACATCATCATCTATGAATTATATTTTATTTTCAAATAATTACTTTCACTCTCTTCTCCTAAGTTGAAAACCTCAAATCTGAACTGGTTTGACATGCTAAGAAAAAGTTTCTTGATCATCATGCATATCAGAGAACGTCCACTTATTTATTTCGGAGAAGAGAGTGTCCACATAGAAGGCAGTGTTAAGCATTCAAGGCAATATTCTAATACTTACTGTACTCCTACAGTGGATCTTGTTTCGTTTCCTCAGGGATATAAGTGCTGCTATTTCACCATGATAGTGAGAGAAAATGTGATCAAAGAACACCGTTGGGGTGCCTGGATGAGAAAGAATGTAAGCATATCCTTGCATTTCTTTTCCACTGGGAAATCTCCAATGACCCTTCAAGACAATATGAGAGAAAAAGTTTATAAGGAAGATAATGGTGGGAACTTTCAAGTTTTACCATGTCAAAACAATTACAAAATGGCTATCCCTGAGAAGTGAAAGGAGAGACCTATATTTTTCTTAAAAACTTATAATTGCATTATTACAAAACTGAAAATTTACACGAAGACAATCTGAAGAAATACAGATTGCTCCCTTTGAAAATTTCTGACGGTATTGGTAGTCTTATAGGTGAAGTAGATAAAGAGAGACATATGGAAACAGATAAAAGAAGGCTTCAAAATTGAAAATGTTCCTTCCCTGCTTTGAGTCATTGATGAACTCTTTATATATTCCACCGGTAAGAAATGTCTTCGTGTCAGGATTTTAAGTCGAAAAAAGTTCAAACCTGGGTAGAACCAGTGTCATGATTTTCTATAAAGGTAACAGCACGAGAGGGCCACCATCCAACAACACCAGGGGGTTTTCCTT
>QFDD01008507.1:0-11281 GCA_006871305.1 Vachellia collinsii | reverse complement strand
AACAAATGTAAAGCAGATAAATGGAGTTATTGAAAGGTATGCTGGGTGCATCAATGATAACGAAAGTACCAAATTATACGCCAATGTTATGATGGAATATAAAAAAGTTGTGATAGTTTTAGATAAAAGTAAAGACTAGTTAACATCACTTTGGATATGTGAATTTAGATATAGCAACATAATTTATACTGAAAACACACAGACTTAGAAAATTAAGGAAACCTGTAATAGCATATTATTATGATATTTAAAATTTATGTATTTGCCTCTCTTGTATGTTTGTTGTCCAAAGAACATGTTTTATGTATTACCATCTTGTTTATATAATGAAGTATGCTTTTCGTAATCAATGTTGTTTCATAATGAATTTTTTTTAGGTTTCTAAGAGCAAAGTACTTATAAAATTCTTGGGAGGGTATAATGATATTGCTATTAGTTATGTTATGGGAGGTGCAAATGTATACTCTTGATCATTGGTCTATTAATTTCATTAGCTTTTGACAAGAAATATTATAAGACATTGTGTACTAAAAAGTGCTATATAATCAGTGATATGTTCTTTATTTAATTCTCACATAAGAACATAATTTGATGTGGAATAGCTTTGTCACAGAAGAATGACAACAAAGAACATCATAGCTAAACTGAACAAGAGGGACAAATTGAATGGCGATAGCTAGGACATCTTGCACCAAAAGGTGCAGTATATATTAGAGAAACATGAAATCGCTGAACCTCTGGCAATTATCTTGATGAAACTTGAAGTTGGAAATACAACCAAGCATAGGATGGATCATGAGGCCTATTAGGCTTGAAAAAAAGAAGCAAGGTTCATAATGCTGATCATAAAGCTAGGAAAATGAGTCGGTTCTTGACAAGCTTGGGCCTAAAAGCCCACTTTCCCTAAAATGCTGTAATTTTCAAGGTGCGGCTTGTGAAGTTACAGGTCCTGCCATCCCGCTCTTTTAACAAAAATGCATTATTTCTAATTATTTTTCTTTTAAAATTTCCTCACCTTTTTTCAAGTATATAAAAATAAAACAATAAAATTTATTTGTAAAACATAAAAATTATCATATATAAGTTACAAACACCAAACAATATCAACATGCAAAGAAAAGAATATAAGTTGTCATTCTTGAAAGGATTGAAAATTGATGTTGATTGTTCTTTCACTGCTTAAGATTCCAATTATCAAGCTTTAATACTGGTAAATATTAGAAAACTAAAATTTTTAATTCAAATAATAAAAATTGACAAACTAAGATGTCAAACTAATATCTAAATAACAAAATCTAATTCAAATCAAGTAGTGATATAGTAGAAAACTGATTCATAATTGTATAAATATTTTGATATTTTTGCACTATATTTGATTATGTAACTTATAAAGGATTAAAACAACTTCAAATTCAAGAAAATATTAGCTAAATAAAAAATGACTAAATATAATTAATAAAATGGTGAAAGGTGTTTATGCAAAATTTAGTCAAGTGAATAAAGGGAAAAGATTCGAGACATCAATTGTATAATGAAAATCAACGTGTCTGTTTCTGACGCGGAGGAGAAAAGAGGGTATTATTAATCGTAGTAGAGCTCAAGCCAATATGGACGAGTTGGATACATAAAACTAGTGAGAATGAGATTTCGGAGTGTCTTTTTCAAGAGAATTCGAAGTGTGTACAATGATTGCAACATGGAAAAATAAATTGCGAGAATCAGGGTCGTCGACCGTTAAGCGGTTTTAATGTTTCCTCGAAGATCTGAGCATTATGGATTCTAGATTCTTGGATCGTAACCACCTAATCCAACATCCGTGGGATGCCAGAGACAATCTTGGGTAGGTAGATGGACCCTTGGGCCATCAAGGTGCGTGGTTGTTGGCATTGGACACGGACGTAAGGTCTCCCAAGGTGCTTGATCGCTGGGACTGGTAGTGGACCATGATTTGGGCTGGTTTCTCTTGATTGGCTGAGGACTAATCTAGCCTAAGCTATGTTTTTTTTGGGCATACAATAATCCCCCACTCTTCCTACCATGGCACATGGGCAGGAAGAGTATGAAGCACTCTGACGCTTCGTCCTGGATGGGTGTGAGTGACGGTTAGCTTTCGTCGGTGACGTGTCACCATCCAGGGTGTTCATGGACCTTGCAATCTAACAGTTGGGTTCAAACATGTACGTTCTTCGAGGGTGCAATGATTGGGCACAGCATTTGCAGGCGTGCAGGCATTTTTCTCGCGACTTCCAACCTTTTGCCTTCTATTCCTTGTCCTTTGACTCTTTGTTTCCACTCTTGCTCCGATCTTACATTCTTGGAATCTGTGACTTTCCTCTTGGTACCATTCCGTAGCTTTCAACCTCCTTACTCTAAATCATGTCCGATACTCCCTTCGATTTTGACGCATCCGAGAAGAGTTTCCCTATCCAAGAAAGCTCTATGGATGAAAGTTCACTCACGTCTTCCCCTGATCATGTGTCTGGGGAAGAAGAGGTTGCCCAGCCCCTAGTGCGACACACATGAAGGAGCTCTGCCGTTCGACCTGCTCCTCCTTAGGCCTACCTGTAGGAGGATGAGTTTCGCAGCTTTCATAGCAACTACCTTGCCTTTCCTTAGCAAAATTTAGGATCCCTGGCACTTGGAAGTCTGTGAGCATGCTTGTCCAAGGGTGGATGAGCTTGTTTATGGAGGTCTTCCACTGCGGGGAGTGCATTCCTCTACCTCCTCTTCTGTGTGACCTGTGCCATTATTTTGAAAAAGCCCCCGTCCAGTTGATGCCCAATGTATAGCGGATTGTGATGTCTCTTGAGGCCTTCGCCCGCTAGAGGGAGAACCTGCAGTTCACCATCACAGACTTGCTATCGGCCTACTACCTGGCCAAGAAGAAAGATGGGTTCTTCACCCTAACCCCTCACCCCTAGTTGCTTGCACTTGATCGTAGGCTAGTAAATAAATGACCGGGGCTGGCTGGAACTCTGGGTCTTCATGAGGTCCCATCAAATGGTAGCTATTGGTGCCCCTGTTCGATCGTCGTGGAACCTTGAGGGTAAGTATATATCCATGAGTATCTTGTTCTTGTGCTCTGGTTCAAGCATTTTGTTCTACCTGTAACCTCCCTTGTCAGAGTTGGTCGAGATGGTCAAGAAACAATCAGCACAAATCGAAGAGTAAGTGAAGAAGGTTATCACACAAGAGGAGTGTCACGCAAAACAGCAAGAGTTACTGTGGTGTTTGGAAGTCAAAAACACTGCCTTGAAGGAATAGATTGCTACCTTCACTACACTAATTCAAGCCCAGAGTTCGACAGACCACTTGACTAGTCTACCAGAGAAGTCCTGTTTATGGAGGATGCTTCGCAGAGGGTAGTACGAGATGACGGTGATGGGGTGGCATTGGAAGTATGGTCTCAGCTTCCGAGATGTGGACACCAAGGAGAGGACTAGCTTCTTGAGTTGTGAATACCGCGTCTCGACGTCCAGTAGGGTCTTGCTGGTGTAATACACTGGTTGCTGCTTTCCCTGATCTTTCCTTACCAGAACGGCACTGACAGCTCTGCATGACGTTGATAGGTACAGGAACAGGGTCTCCCCAGGGGAAGGTTTGCTCAACAGTGGAGGGTTGGTGAGGTATTGCTTCAACCCTTGTAGGGCTGTCTCACATTCTTCGCTCCATGCAAAGGTTTTGTTCTTCCTTAAGGTGTCGAAGAACAGGTGGCACTTCATGGACGACCGTGAGATGAATATGTTGAGGGCTACTATTCACCCTGTCAGCCGTTGGACATCCTTGACACAGGTCGGCGAGGGGATGTCTAGAATCACAGTGATCTGCGTTAGGTATGCTTCAATCCCCCGCTGTGAGACTAAGTACCCTAAGAATTTCCCAGATGCGACGCCGAAGGAGCATTTCTCTGGGTTGAGCTTCATGTTATACTGCCTGAGCTGGGAGAAGGCCTGATCGAGGTGCTTCATATGGTCGTCGGCCTAGAGGGATTTGACGAGCATGTCATCGATGTAGACTTCCATCGTCTTGCCCAGGTGGTCTACAAACATGCTGTTCACCAATCGTTGATACGTGGCACCTGCATTCTTTAGACCGAAAGGCATCACTTTATAACAATAGACGCCACATTCTATTATGAAAGCCATCTTCTCCTGATTTCTGGATGCATGAGAATTTGGTTGTATCTAGAAAAGGCATCCATGAAGGTCAGGAGCTCATGGCCAGAGGTGGAGTCGACCAAAGAATCAATGTGAGGAAGAGGGAAAGGGTCCTTCAGGCATGCCTTATTCAGGTCAGTGAAGTCAATGCATACCTGATATTTACCGTTCTTTTTTGGTACAACGATGACGTTGGCCAGCCAGTCGGGGTACTGGACTTCACGGACGGACCCTACATTGAGCAACTTCTAGATCTCCACATTGATGATTCTGTTCCTCTCAGGGCAAACCTTCACCGCTTTTGCTTGACGGGTTTGTGTTTGGGGTCAACTTTCAGCCTGTTCGTCGTGATCGCGGGGTCTATCCCCATCATGTCTGCATGGGACCAGGCAAAACAGTCAGCATTCTCAGAAAGAAAAGTCAAGAGTTTACCTCGCATGGCTAAGGACAAGCCCGATCCTAATGGTATGGTGCGGTCAGGACACTCGTCGTCTAGGGCGACAATCACCAACTCCTCCTCAGTGGGTGAGTCTTTATCGTCCACTACCATCGGCTGCTGTGGTTGCTATGTAGCTGCGCTTTTAGGTGTCTTCAGAGACGCATGGTAGCACTCTCGCGAGATCTTTTGGTCTCATTCGATCTGTCATATCCCCCACGGTGTGTGGAACTTTATGACCTGATGGAGGGTCGATGGGATTGCCCTCATCTGGTGAATCCACGAACGCCCCAAGAGGGCATTATACGCCAACGGGCAGTCCATAACTTGGTACTTGATGGGGAGATTCAGACCGGCTGTGAAGGTTAGGAGAGTGATCTCCCCCACCGTCCTGTCGAGGGCCCCGTTGCCAAAGACCAGGACTGAGGGGGCCCTGATAATCTGTGATTCCACCCCCATTTCCTTAATTGCATTCATGTAGATGATGTTAATGGAGCTCCCAGGGTCCACAAGCACACGCTTGATGTTAAAGTTCTCGAGGTATAATGAGATGACCAGAGCGTCATCATAGGGGTAGACCACTCAAGAGATCTCCTCCTTCGAAAAGGTTCGATTTGTCGCTAGTTGGGGTATCCGTCTTGTATGTTGTTTGGACGTTTGCTAAGGGTCGTGTGTGTCTCTTAGCAGCAGAATAAGTGTACACACTTATTTCGGAGCCTCCAGCGATAGTATTGACTGTTCTCACATTACGCGGGGGCTCTTCAGGAGTTGGCTGGGCCCTTATGGAATCCTTCTTCTCTCAACAGCCTTTTTGCAGGAGATGAGTCAGACGGCCCCTCTTGAGCTGTTCCGCTACTTCTAGTCGTAGGGCTATGTAGTCGGTTGTACAGTGTCCATGGTCGCCGTGGAAGTCGCACCATTTGGACTTATCACGTTGGTCAGTTGGTTTCTTGATCTTGGGGGGCCGCTTGACACTATCTCCCAAGTTAGCGAGGGCCTACATGATTTCTGTTGTGTTCCTTAAGCTTTGGTGGCCGCGTCTTGTCACTCGACGCTGCCTGTTTGTCTGAACCTTGTCTCTCTAAGGCATTGTTGGGGTAAGGTTCTGCTCTCCACCCCTTGCTAGACCGTCGAGGGTTCCTCCTGGTTGGTGTGATGGCATCCGTCGTCGACCTCATCTTCCTCCTACTTGATCTGAGCCCAGGTTCGGGCTAGGACGTCCTCCATCCTACTGCACGTGTATTTGGTAAGCTCCTTGTATAAGTCGGAATCTGGTAGCAAGCCTTTCCTGAAGGCAAAGATTGTTGTCGTCACATCACAATTGGTGATGTGAACTTTCTCCCGGTTAAAACATCCCAGATAGTCTCGGAGCGTCTCCCCCCGACGCGGATGATCTTATACAGATCGTTAGGTTGCTTTCGTAGTTTGCGGCTACTAAAGAATTGCTGGACGAACGCGTCGTTGAGGTCAGCAAAGGAGGCGATGGACTGGGAAGGCAAAAAGGTGAACCACTCCATCACAGGTCTGGAGAGACTCGAACTGAAGCCCTTGCACATGCAGGCTTCTCTCAGCTCCTTGGGAATAGCAACGGTGTGCATATGTTGCCGGTAATGCGCCATATACTCATCCAGATCAGTTGTCCCATCGTAAAGACGAATGTGGAGCAGTGTGAATTTCTTCAGCATAATTGATATGGCAAAGAAGTTTACGCTCCCGCATATCCATCTCTATGAAGGGACGATAGACCCGGACGAGCACATGGCGCATTACAGGCAACGCATGCACACCGTTGCTATCCCTAAGGAGCTAAGAGAAGCCTGCATGTGCAAGGGCTTCGGGTCGAGTCTTTCCGGACCCGTGATGGAGTGGTTCACTTCTTTGCCTTCTCAGTCCATCGCCTTCTTTGCTGACCTCAACGACGCATTCGTCCAGCAGTTCTCTAGTAGCCACAAACTACGAAAGCAACCTAACGATCTGTATAAGATCATCCAGCGTCGGGGGGAGACGCTCTGAGACTATCTGGGACGTTTTAACCGAGAGAAAGTTCACATCACCAATTGTGATGTGACGACAGTAATCTCTGCCTTCAGGAAAGGCTTGCTACCAGATTCTGACTTATACAAGGAGCTTACCAAATACACGTGCAGTACGATGGAGGACGTCCTAGCCCGAGCCTGGGCTCATATCAAGTGGGAGGAAGATGAGGTTAATGACTGACGCCATCACACCAGCCAGGAGGAACCCAGCGACCGTCGTAACCAAAACCCCCGACGATCTAGCAAGGGGTGGAGAGCAGAACCCTACCCTAGCAATGCATCAGAGAGATGAGGTTTGGACAAACAGGCGACGTCGAGTGATAAGATGTGGCCACCAAAGCTAAAGGAACACAACTTTGTTGTGTCCCCAACGGAGCTCTTGCAGGCCCTCGCTGACATGGGTGATAGTTTCAAGTGGCCCCCCAAGACCAAGAAACCAGCTGACCAACTTGATAAGTCCAAATGGTGTGACTTCCACTGCGATCATAGACACCGTACAGCCGATTGCATAGCCCTACAACTGGAAGTAGCGGAACAGCTCAAGAGGGGCCGCATGACTCATCTCCTGTAAAAAGGCAGTCGAGAGAAGAAGGATTCCTCAGGGGCCCAGCCAACACCTGAAGAGCCCCCACGTAACGCAAGAACAATCAACACTATCACTGGCGGCTCCAAAATTAGCGGGTACACTTATTCCGCTGCTAAGAGGCATGCCTGAGCTTTGGCTAGCGTCCAAACAGCAGACCAAACGGATATTCCAACCAGCGACGAATCGATCACCTTCTCAAAGGAGGAGATCTCACGTGTGGCCTATCCCCACGATGACACTCTGGTCATCTCTTTATACCTCGGAAACTTTGATATCAAGCGTGTGCTTGTGGACCCTAGGAGCTCCGTTAACATCATCTACATAAATGCAGTCAAGGAAATGGGGGTGGAATCACAGGTTATCAGGGTCCCCTTGATCCTGGTCTTAGGCAACAAGGCCCCCAACAGGACGATGGGGGAGATCACTCTCCTGACCTTCGCAGCCGGTCTGAATCTCCCTATCAAGTACCAGGTGATGGACTGCCCGTCGATGTATAATGCCCTCTTAGGATGACCATGGATTCACCAGATGAAGGCAATCCTATCAACCCTCTATCAGGTCATAAAGTTCCACATGCCATGGGGGATACGACAGATCGAAGGAGACCAGAAGACCTCACGAGAGTGCTACCAAGCCTCTCTGAAGACACCTAAAAGCGCAGTTGCATAGTAACCACAGCAGTCGATGGTCGTGGACGACAAAGACTCACTCACTGAGGAGGAGTTGGAGATCGTTGCCCTAAACGACGAGCATCCTAACCGCACTGTCCGACTAGGATCGGGCTTGTCCCCAGCCCTGCGAGGTAAATTCTTGACCTTTCTTTCTAAGAATGCTGACAGTTTTGCCTAGTCCCATGCAGACATGATGGGGATAGACCCCACCATCACGACGCACAGGCTGAACGTTGATCCCAACCACAAACCTGTCAAGCAGAGTGACGACGGTTTGCTCCTGAGAGGAATAGAATCATCAACGAGGAAATTCAAAAGCTGCTCGACATAGGGTCCATCCGTGAGGTTCAATACCCCGACTTTCAACGTCATCGTTGTGCCAAAAAAGAACGGTAAACATCGGGTATGTATTGACTTCACTGACCTGAATAAGGCATGCCCGAAGGACCATTTCCCTCTTCCTCACATTGATTCTTTGGTCGACGCCACCTCTGGCCTTAAGCTCCTAACCTTCATGGATGTCTTTTCTGGATACAATCAAATTTTGATGCATCCAGAAGATTAGGAGAAGACAGCCTTCATAACAGAGCATGGCATCTATTGTTATAAAGTGATGCCCTTCGGTCTAAAGAATGTAGGTGCCACGTATCAACGACTGGTGAACAGCATATTCATAGACCACCTGGGCAAGACGATGGAAGTCTACATCGATGACATGCTCGTCAAATCCCTCAAGGGTGATGACCATGTGACACACCTCGGTCAATCCTTCTCCCTGCTCAGGCAATACAACATGAAGCTCAACCCGGAGAAATACTCCTTCGGCGTCGCATCTGGGAAATTCTTGGGGTACTTAGTCTCTCATGGAGGATTGAAGCACACCCAATACAGATCACCGCCATTCTGAACATCCCCTCGCCGACCTGCGTTAAGGACGTCCAACGGCTGACAGGGCAAATAGCAGCCCTCAACAGATTCATCTCGCAGTCATCCGAAAAGTGTCATCTGTTCTTCGACGCCTTAAGGAAGAATAAAACCTTTGAATGGAGTGAAGAATGCGAGGCAACCCTACAGGGGTTGAAGCAATACCTCACCATCCCTCCATTGTTTAGCAAACCTTCCCCTAGGGAGACCTTGTTCATGTACCTGTCAGCATCATGCAGAGCTATCAGTGCCGTCCTAGTGAGGGAAGATCAAGGAAAGCAACGACTAGTGTATTACACCAGCAAAACCCTACTGGACACCGAGACGTGGTATTCACAACTTGAGAAGTTGGTCTTGTCCCTGGTGTCCGCATCTCGGAAGCTAAGACCATACCAGGTTGGTGCCTTAGGTGACCGCATCTCGGAAACTTGGTGGCTCGGGAGGTCAGTGCCACCAAGTTGGAAATCAGGAGTGATTCCCAGTTGGTCGCACGACAGATTAATGGTACGTACTAGATAAGAGATCCCAGAATGCAGGCCTACCACGACCTACCAGCAACCTGTTGTCTAGCCTTGAAGAGTTTTGCGTCACCCAGATCAACCGTGAAGAGAACCAGGAGGCTGATGCTCTTGCTAGCCTCAGGTCATCCATCTCCACCAATGAAGTGGAGTTAGTCCTTATAATGCACTTGCAATTCCCAGCCATCCAGCAAAGGTCGGACAAGTCCTTCTCAAATAGCTTGATGTGGGCTTGGCGAAGCCTTTTACTCAACTACATGCAAGAAGGAGTTGTACCCGACGACAGAAACAAAGCTTGAAGGGTAGAAGTACGTGTAGCCAAATTCTGTGTCCTAGACAGTCTGCTTAACAAGTGGTCATACGCAAGACCACTCCTCAGATGCATTGGCCCTCAAGAGGCCAAGTTTGTCCTCAGGGAAATCCACGAAGGAGAATGTGGAGACCACTCTGGAGGGCGAACCTAGCGCTGAAGGTACTTAGGTCTGGGTACTTCTGGACAACGTTGCAGAAGGACGCCCAAGATACATCTAAACGTTGTGACAAATGCCAACACTTCAGCAACGTCACCCATAAGCCCCCAGAGCTGCTCCATGCAACTGCACCAGCAAATGCAATCCACTTGAAAAGGTACAACTTCTAGTGCATGTTTTACATTCACTTAAGTTTATCAAACAGAGTCAACTGATATTTTTATCAAGGCCCCTCGGGATGATGACACACATCCATAAGACACTATCCCTATAAACAACTGACGCCTTGTGCTACAAAGTCTGGGGCACAACGGACCTGCTTGACTACTACTTTGTCATTTGCATATTTCGCTTGCATTTTTAGCTAACATTGTAGGACATAAACTTGGATCATGGGACACACGTACAAGCGGCGCTACCCCCATTGACGGCAATGATGACAAAGCCCCACGACAAGCATCCTATCTGTTGGGGTAGCATGGCTAGATTGAATGCTGACATGTCCACAGACTAAGGCTAATCAGATGCCAACACATCTACAGACTAAGGCTAGTCAGGTGCCAACTTATTTATGGACACAGCTGATCAAACACCAACACGTCCAACAACACCTTCGCTACTGTCTGAGAGACCTCACTAGTCAAATGGACTTTTACACCACTTTTCACAATAGTAGAAACAGGTCACAATGACATCTCACATTCCAAGCTTAGACATCTCCCATGCACGTGAGGACAAGACAACCTTGACTTGCATCGACTTTGTAATTGGCTTTGATGCCCACTTTATGTACACATAATGTTCATGACCTTAACGAAACATTTCTTTTTGAGCCATTCGGCCTCACAATTGCCTTTCACAACTTAGGCTTTCATGCCTCCTATGCCTACGGGGACAAGACAATTTTATCGGGTCTCCTCCTTGTAAACGACTCTGACGCTTCACTGTGTTCGAACAAGGTCCTTGAACTTAATGAAATATGCATTTTGAATCTTTTTGCTTCTTACGGCTTAGACAATCGCAAGAGCAATAGCTTCGATGCTGGACATCTTACCTTATGTGACACTCTATTTAACACATACCCACACAGGTCTACAATTACTTTATTGTGTGTCTAACGTAGTCACATATTGCTGACTAGATCATTTGCCTAACTTGCACTCTTGTCAAACACAATGAGCATGTCCCTAGACACCTTATGTCGACGAAAGTGATTACAAGGTAGCCAGGCAACTACAACAGGTCATTAACGCAAAATCGCACCATGAAGAACACAAATAACCAGGCAAGCCTACTTGGCAACAACTTTAATCATCAAATTTCAAAAAGGGGGTGACAATGGACCCAGAAAATATCCAAAGACCCACCTGGGGCCAACAAATTCAATTATCCAAAGACAACAAGTTTTCAAATATTTACAAGCTTTTTTTTTCACTTAAAGACCTTGTATCTCAAGCCAACCCACATGCTATGGGGAACTCAG
>QFDD01008504.1:0-10987 GCA_006871305.1 Vachellia collinsii | reverse complement strand
ACATTAGTTTCTTTTGTGATCCTCTTCACCTCTCCGATTCGCGTAGTTCCTGAAGATGATCATCAAACAGGCTTACAAAATCATCTGTTTTTGAGCAATTGAATTTGAAATAATCTGGAGAAGAAAATCAGAGTTTGGGACAGATTTGAATCAACTGAGGAAGTCTTTACAGACGAACCTTTGTGTTCCACCCAACCTGCAGAAGAGAGAGTTGAGAGGGTCCATTCGAATGAGATTACAGTGATTTACCGAAGAGATGGAACGGTGGAAACAGATCGAAGTGGGAGAAAGACTTCTCGGAAAAACCGAAACCCTAGATTGAGGAAGCAGAAATGAAGAGCATTTTGAAAGAGCTGTCGCAGATAGCTCCATCCCAGATGTAGAAGAATCAGGAAACTAACCCAGGAAGAAGCCTCACTGGTCACTGGTCACTGGCAATGTTTTTAAATCTATATTTATATATAGGCAGGACAGGGGTCTCCACTAAGGGCGAAACGTACCGTTTTACTGATAAAACATCTGGGCCGTTCTCTTTTTGCAATGAAGCTGAGCCGTTCGTTGCAATTTTATTTTTGCCGCCGTTTCCTCTGTCACTCGTTTTTTGACACTCCCATTCTTGCCGGCGCTGTAGCCGACCTTGTACCACTGGTGATTAGTTGTGATAGAGTGGCCTCTTCACTCCCCCGTTGCCCACCGTGGTCCTTTTCGCATATTTTGCTCTTCTAAGTCTTCATCACTGTGTCCCCCAGTGGTCCTCTTCGCCGTCGCCCAGATCTGCGTCGTCATCTGGAGAAGAGAGGTTAGGTTCCATTCTTACATACCCACTGATTTCTTATTCTTTAAAAATGCTTTAGATGTCCCCCTTTCCCTCACACATTAAACCCCTCCATCTTTGTACCTTTTATTTATATTATTCTAAATTAGATTTTTATTTTTCAAAGTCGTCGGGTCTTTCACAGTGAAGTCTTGTGCTAGAGAGTAGGGCGTGTCTTCCATTGTGTTTTGTTTTAATTATTTTAATCATGTATGCAGTTTTGAGATTGTAAATACTAGTCACTTGCGGAAGTGCAGGCATGAAAGGGAGAACAGGTCTTAGTTGTTGCACTGTGCTGTTTTAGGATTTGAACTGTCTTTGGATGTTAAAGGGGGAATATCTTATAGCCACATGAGGTTTGGATATCCTTGAACTAGTATAAAATTCATGTTCTTGATAGTCAAGTTGCTGTGCGACATGTTCAATATGTCACTTTGAATAGCGTATGGTGTCATTGCCTTCATTCCTATCGTTATGTTAATAGTTAATAGAGGATAGGATGGGGAAAGGTGAGAATATTTTCGAAGTTCAGTAATAAGTTTGGGTAGTTATGTAGTTAGTGGATAGTTAACTAAGATATTAGATGAATAAGTGAGTGGGAGGAATAGGAAGAACATAATATAAGGAAATTACCTTTTGGTTTGACTTGAGTTGTTTGGTTGGGAATTTTGTTGATTGGCACTGATAAAATTAAGCTATAAAAATGGAATTCATGGATTTTGGTCTGCTTAAAATCTTAGATCTTAAAAGGTTGAGAAACTGCTGTATGTGAAATATGTTTGGTAAGTATGAGTTGTGCAATGTGATGGAATTTCAGTGTATGCAAGTGAGCTGTTTTTTGCTTTGCTTTTGGGCTGATGGAATGGAGTGGGCTAAGTACATTCAATATCTGGTATTATTTCCTAAGTAGGCTTTGTGGCAAAAAAAAAAAAAAAAATTTCCTAAGTAGGCTGCTAACTTGTAGTTGTATATCTTTATCAGAGTTTTGCAAGTAAGTGATTAGGGATATCGTAGAATTTGCCTTCAGGGTTGGTCAGTTTTGGATTCAAAGGTTCGGATATAAGATAGGGTTTGGCCCTTGTTTTTGGATCAGAACAAAATCTTATCACAGCTTAATTGAAGATCTACACAGCAAAGCTACTGGAAAGGCACCAGAGTATGATTAAGAATTTATTTAAGATTTAGTGGAAGGAGAAAAACCTTAATTTACAATTTGTGGAGTTTAGGTGTTTCATTAGTTATGTAAAAAAATAATCCGTGTTATAGTTCTTAAGATTTAAATAATAAGGGTAATTCCTTCAGTGCTTTAACCAGAGTTATAAAAGAAGTACGTTTTGCAATCCATGAAAATACCAACTTGAGATTTATGATACTGTATTAGATTTCCTTGCTACTATATCATAATTGCAGAGTATAGTTTTCTTTTTGCCCCTTTTCTCTTTTACTATTTTAGATGCATTGATTTTCAGCTTGATTTTACTGTTTTATATTCATTATGCCTATGCCTATGTCTTTTTTTGCCAGATGGTTTCAAGTTTCAGATTGAGTTTATCAAATTCCCAACAATTTGAAATTTGTGGGCATGGTGATGGAGAACCCCAAACCACATTTTGCTGCTTCCCATTCAGATTTATATGTCTATCTCCTTCAAGCGGGCATCAAATCCAGAGACCCCTTCAGTGGAAGATTGGTTCATGCTCGAATCATCAAAGAAGGGCTTTACCTGGGTGTCTTCTTGATGAACAATCTTGTTAATTTCTATGCCAAAACTGGGTCAGTCTCTGATGCTTGCCATCTATTCAATGAAATGCCAGTGAAGAGCACATTCTCTTGGAATACAATTCTCTCAGCATTTGCCAGAAGAGGCAACATGGAAGCTGCACATCATGTTTTTGATGACATTCCTGAACGTGATGCTGTTTCCTGGACTACCATGATTGTGGGTTACAACCGGATGGGTCTGTTTTATGATGCAATTAAGCTGTTTTTGAGGATGATTTCAAATGGAATTTTGCCAAATCAATACACATTTACGAATGTTCTTTCCTCATGTGCTGCAGTTGAAGCACTAGAAATTGGTAGGAAGGTTCACTCCTTCATTGTGAAACTTGGGGTCTCCAGCGTCCTTCCTGTAGCAAATTCATTGCTTAATATGTATGCAAAGTCAGGAGGTTCAATGACAGCAAAGGTTATTTTTGACAGGATGCGTCTGAAAAACATATCTAGTTGGAATACCGTGATTTCGATGCAAGCACAATTTGGTCAACTTGACCTTGCTGCTTCTCTTTTTGATCAAATGACTGAGAGAGATATAGTGTCCTGGAATTCAATCATCTCTGGATACAATCAGTGGGGATTTGACATAGGAGCCCTTGAAACCTTCTCTTGTATGATTAGGAGTTCCACCCTGAAGCCAGACAATTTCACTTTGACTAGTATATTATCAGCTTGTGCCAATCTTGAAAACTTGAAATCTGGAAAGCAAATCCATGCATATATAATAAGAAGTGATATTGACATCAATGAGATGGTGATAAATGCGCTAATCTCAATGTATGCGAAATCAGGTGGCATTAAATTTGCTCAGAGAATTGTTGAACTAACTGGTACTTCAAATCTCAATATTATAGCATTTACATCCCTATTGGATGGCTATGTCAAAATTGGGGATGTAAAGCCAGCAAGAGAGATATTTGATTCAATAAAAGGCCTTGATGTAGTTGCATGGACGACCATGATCGTAGGCTATGAGCACAATGGCTTAGTAAATGATGCCTTAGCGCTCTTCAGATCAATGATTAGGGAAGGTCCAAAACCAAACAGCTTTACTCTTGCTGCCATATTAAGTGTTATTTCAAGTTTGGCTTCTCTGGATCTCGGCAAGCAAATTCATGCAAATGCCGTAAGATGCGGAGAAGTATCTTCAGTTTCTGTTGGTAATGCTTTGATTAACATGTATTCAAGAGCAGGAAGTGTGAAAGATGCAAGGCAAGTATTCAAACAAATATGCGGCAACAGGGATACAGTGTCATGGACTTCCATGATAATAGCTCTAGCTCAGCATGGCCTTGGAAAAGAGGCCATAGAACTGTTTGAAAAAATGCTGAAATTTAATATAAAACCTGATCACATCACTTTTGTTGGTGTGCTCTCTGCATGCACGCACGTGGGATTGGTAGAACAAGGTAAGTGCTATTTTAATTTGATGAAAACCATTCATCATATTGAACCCACCCGTAGCCATTGTGCATGCATGGTTGACCTCTTGGGACGTGCTGGATTGCTTGAAGAAGCATATAATTTTATAGAAAATTGTCCTATTGAACTAGATCATATAGCTTGGGGTTCTCTTTTGGCTTCCTGTAGGATTCATAAAAATGTGGATTTGGCTAAAGTGGCGGCTGAGAGGTTGCTTCTTATTGATCCTAAAAATAGTGGAGCTTATGCAGCACTTGCTAATACGCTTTCAGCCTGTGGAAAGTGGCAAGATGCTGCAAAAGTTAGAAAGTCAATGAAGGATAATGCAGTGAAAAAAGAACAAGGATTTAGTTGGGTGCAAATCCAGAACAAGGTCCATGTCTTTGGGGTTGAAGATGGGCTTCACCCACAGAAAGATGCAATCTACAGCATGATCTCAAAAATCTGGGAGGAGATAAAGAAAATGGGCTTCACTCCAGATACTGATTCTGTGTTGCATGATCTTGAGCAAGAGGTGAAGGAACAGATCCTTAGGCATCATAGTGAAAAACTTGCTATTGCATTTGCATTAATAAATACTCCAGAGAACACAACACTGAGGATCATGAAGAACCTTAGAGTTTGTAATGATTGCCACTCCGCCATAAAATATATCTCTAGGCTTGTAGCAAGAGAGATTATAGTAAGAGATGCCACCCGTTTTCACCATTTCAAGGATGGTTCTTGTTCATGTCAGGATTATTGGTAGAGGAAAGGACAAAATTTTCAAGTTGAACGAACGTGACAGCAAAATAGATCAAAGCATAGGTTTCAAGAATTGGCATTGCGACTGAAACACGAAAATACGTATACATATGCTGTCATTTTCACTCTTTATATATTGTATTAATTGGCTCTCAATTGAGGTTTTGCTTCATACGTAAAAGAAACAACTTTGACCAGAATTTGTAGTAGTTGATTGTGCTTTGAGATTCAATGTTATGATCCATGCTTAGTCAATGTAATTTGCTGATGAAATCTCATTTTGCCATTTTTGGATCGCACTTGCTAATGTAGAATCTTATTACTCAATGTTGGATATTCTTTAAAAGCTATAAATGGCAAGCACGCGCGCGCACACCCACGCACACATACTGAAGATGTATCATATTCAGATCAAAAGCTTGTTGGGGAAAAAAAGCTTCTTGTTCATTTTACAATTAACCTTGCTGAGCTGCAACTCGGAAAAAAAAAAATCAATAGTGATCAGTGATGTTCTTGTTAAGGTGAGCTTTTGTTTTTTTGAAAAAATAATTGATTTCTTACTAAAAGAAACATGACTTGGATTGGATGGAGAGCCACTCATGAGCTTCATAGGATGTAATTTCTTTGCTTTGGTATAGGTAGGTTGGAATATATATCATTGCTTTGTTCATGTTTTGATTCTTCTAGGTTAGGTTGGGAAGCTTTGAATAATGAATATAGAATCATATATGAACTAGAGGAATGAGAGTGCTGTGTCATGATCCCTTCTTTGAACATATCATTTCGTAACTTCATATATAACAATCTTCTAATGTCAATGTCCTTTGAATAATAGGGATTTCCGCTGCCATTCATTCAGATCCTAATTTCTTTTTGGTAAAGGGGCATTAAGTATTTTTTTCCACATACATTCAGCACCCTTAAGTATTTTTTTGATACATCTTGCATCTTGAAGAATTTTTTCAAATACGTTCAGCACCCTAAAGCATTTTGTGTGTGTATCAAACACTCTAAAATATTTTTTAAAGTATATCTAGAACATTTAAATATAATCTAACACCACTATTTTTTGTGTTGAGCCCCACATTATTTTTTTCAAATGCATATGTTAATGATATTAGTTTTTATTTAGCGGTCATAATATTTTTGTTTTAATTTTACATGTTCATCAGTATTTTTACTAATTTAAAAAATATATGATGCTAGATGCATTTTTTGTAAAAACTTATGAGTATTTTTACACTTTAACCCTTTATTTTTCCTTTTTTTTTCAACTTTTGGAACTCTAGTAGTTATGCTCTTGTTCTATTTGGGTTTGATAGTTTTCCATGTTTGTTTTGTCTTTAGTTTGATGCTGTTTTCCTACTGGGTAATTGTATTCTTGTTTTATTTCAATATATACTTTCTAGTTGGCGAAAAAAAATATACAAATTTTCTTGATTACAATTACAATTAACCATAACCATAAAATTGTAGGGATCACTGCAAATAAGATCCATTAAATTTCTATTATCCCCGCAACATACTTCTTTCCAAAGAAACAGTATGTGTATTGGCTGGTTGGTTCTGTTTTCTTGTTTGTTGCTTTAATTTTCCCCTTCTTGTTATTTCGTTTTCTCTTACCTTGTCTGGTAACAGAATTATCATTGCCCAACAAAAATTCACATGTTCCCATATAAATACAGGAGCCAAATAATTAATTTAAGAAAATTAATGCAATTAGTCGTTTCTAAAAATTGTATATCAGTTCCATATGTATATATGTAATCAATAAAGAAAGTTTAGCAGAGAGAGAGAGAGAGATTGCAAGACAAACTTGATTAAAAATCTTATATTTAGGACTAATATAGATTCATCAACTGATTTTTATAATTATTATGTTTAGGATATAATAAGGAGTACAATTTTTGTCAATGAAAGGTGCAATCTGGTCGTAGCGAGATGGGAGAAAAAGAAAAAGATAGAACGAAGGGAAATTATTAATTAGTAGAAGAAAAGATGTGCGTGGGAACATGATCGTGAGGTCAAAGTCAACATTTGGTAATGAGGAAAATTTTGGAATCGGAGGATTATTGTGGGCACAGAGATAGGCTTCCATATTTCTGTACTTTCTTTAATTTCTCTATAATTTAAATTTTCTTATAAAATCATATTGATAAGGGTAACATGTTGGATTTTGTCAAATATTGAAAGAAGGAATCAAAGCATATACATGCAACATGTTAGAATAATTCAACATCGAAAGTAAAATTAATTAAAAGGCTAGCTATTGATATCAAATACCCCTCTTAGGAATTTTTTTGAGTATAATGCTACAAGTTTAAATGGTACAATAGATATGAAAAAAAAAAGGTAAAATCATTTAAGAGGCCTAAGGTAGTTAATATATAACATATAATCTAATCTATTACTTAAAACTTAAATGTATATGAAATTTGTTTAAGACTTAGGTGTAACATATCTTCAGTAAGTATAGCTCTTCAGTTGTCGCAACCTATCTTTATCTTGTGTAAAATAAAAAATATTTATATATAATTAAATATATGTTATACACTGTTAAAGAAGAGTTATATCAATTCAAAATGAGTTGTATCTACTTAAATGCTTCATAGTTGAAGGGTAGGTCAATAACTTATCTTTCACTTAGAGGCACAAATATTTTATATCCTACTAAGAGTTATAGACTTCAATCTAATTGGGCTATGATCTTCAAATCCTTTAGTAAGCCAAAGCTTTGAAATAGATCTACACATGTTATGATTTTTATTATTAATTCTTTTTCTTTTCGTACCAACAAAGTTTGATTCAGTTAGTAAAAAATTAACTAATAATTCATAAAGTTCTAATCTTGTTACCAATATAAAAACTTGTTGGTGAAAGTACGTTTTCTAAACCTAAAGATATACTATAATTCTAATAAGCTCCGCATCCAACTAACATATAAACTTTGTTGTAAAAAAAAATGAGTAAGGTATTGTTTTGTTTTACAAAGGAGTAAAAGAAGCACATTGTTACACCAAAAAATGTAAAAAGATAAAGAGAGTAAGCGACCAAATGATGAAGTGTCGAACAAGAAGGTAGGCCACGTCTTTGAAAATCATTGATGAGGAGGGTTGTCTGTTGACAGCGCGTGCTGGCTTTTATATTTAGCAAAATTTAGCTTTTGTTCCTTTTTATTACCCTTTTCTCTTGTTTGCTTCTACAGCACAAAGCGCTCCAATTCTGCATTTGGTTGCAACCTTTATTGCCTATTAAAAGAACTCCCATTTTCGCACACCAACACAACGTCTTTTCGTTTGCTTCCATTATTGATTAAAACGTCGCCACCTCATTCCTTCATCCTCATCCCAAAACACTCCAATCGAGCTGTTAAGCTTCTCCACGCGACACCCACGTTACACTCTCTCTCTCCCTCTCCCCCCCCCCTTCTCAATTTTGCCCCCTAAAGTCCATACGGTCTCCTTTCATCTCTCTCTCTTTCTCCCTCTCAGGGGACTCCCCAAGGCTGGCTTAGCTTGAGATTGATGATGGGGTTTCCCGTCTGAAGAAGAACAATTCGTTTGGGGCTTCAAGTTTGATACTTTTTTCTCTTCTGGTGAATCTGTGGGAGCTTCTGGAGTCGGGGGCTCTCTCTGTGAAGGAGGATTGAGAAATTTTTCCCCTTACGTTTTGTGAATATTGTGGGATCCGAATAGATGATGGCTACAGGGACGTCGTCTTATTGGTGTTACAGATGCAGTCGGTTTGTGAGAGTACTGAGGCTGGACACGGTGGTTTGTCCCGACTGCGACGGTGGATTCGTGGAGGAGATTGAGCAAATGCCTCGCCCTGCATCTATTGTGGATTCGCGGCGGCGGAGGTTCCCGGCGGCTTCGATGTATATGATCGGCAACCAACATCCTAGTTCGGGACAGGCTCTGCGTCCTGCTTTGAGGAGGGCTCGTCGGAGCGGTGGTGATGTTTCTATGGTTAATCCGGTTGTTGTGCTTCGGGGATCCCCTCATCGGAGTCATGAGGCCGGTGGAGGAGGACATGGGCGCGGGTTTGATCTTTACTATGAAGACGGGTCTGGGTCCGGTCTTCGGCCTCTGCCTCCGAACATGTCAGAGATGCTTCTGGGATCTGGAATCGACAGGCTTCTGGAACAGCTTTCTCAGATTGAAATGAACGGTATTTCGCGATACGAGCCACCTCCGGTTTCCAAAGCCGCCATCGATTCGTTGCCTACGATCGAGATTCACGAGAATCATCTGGCGACGGAATCACACTGCGCCATCTGTATGGAGCCTTTTGAATTGGGCATAAATGCTCGTGAATTGCCTTGCAGGCACATTTACCATTCCGAATGCATCCTGCCGTGGCTTGCTCTCCGGAATACCTGCCCTGTTTGCCGGCAGGAGCTCCCGGTAGATACGCAGAGCGTTAACGGTCCTGCTCCTGGGCATTCTCTCTCTTGGAACGAAGATGACAATGTGGGATTGACCATATGGAGGCTTCCTGGTGGTGGCTTCGCGGTTGGCAGGTTCGCCGGCGGGAGGAGAAGCTCTTCTGATCGTGAGCTTCCTGTTGTGTATACAGAAATGGACGGTGGTCTTGGAAACGGCGGCGAACCGAGGAGGGTGACTTGGTCGACTACGATGACGACGGAGGGTAGAGGAAGAGACAGTGGAGGTGGAGGATTTCGCAAACTGTTTTGCAATATTTTTGGTTGCTTTACTCCTGGAGCCCGAGCTCAATTCTCTGCTTCTTCTTCATCATCATCTTCTTCTTCTCCAGAACCTCGACCCTTCAGGAGTAATACTTCTCGTTCTCGTCCCATCATGAATACCACAATGCGTTCCAGAAGAACCTGGTCTCTGGACGGCAATGGCGGAACCAGACCCTGGTAACACAATTTAGTGGCAAAACCAAAAACCAACCAACCAAAAAAAAAAATGTCGGAACTTTTTTCTCTGGGTTCCTCAACTGGTTCAATAGATTGTGTTGTTATACATTCAACACTGAATCCCCATTTTATATCTTCTAAATATGATCCAACTATGAACTATATCAAGCTAGCTCTGTTCTTTAGAAGGTAAAATATAGGGTTCTAGTCTTAGATTATTCAAGCATGATGGTGAAAGTGCACAGGGGAATTGAGCACTATAATGCAATTCAGGAAGGCAAAAAAAAAAAAAAAAGATATATAATGTTGAGTTGCAGAGGGGTAGGTACTGAATTGTAAAGGGCTTGATCTGTATGTGTGAGAAAGCAGAGAAATGGAAGAAGAAGAACACTGAGGAGAGAACCCTGTACTGTATATGGCTTTTTGTGGTGGCAAAAGGGCACTGACTTCTCCCCATAGTCATCACATTTGGATTTTCTTTAGAGGTGTAGGCTTAAGGTCATGTTTCAAGTTGATTATTAAAAAATTGTTGTTGATAATATATATTTATACATATACATATACATATATCTTGTACACCTATTCATCAACACCAAACTCTGTCGCTCTCCTACCAAAATCGTAGCAAACTAGCAATCCATTATTTTTTTTTTTTGTTATTTTATGTTTATGGTTGTACCTATGAGTTCAAGTTGCTTGAAAGTTTTAGCAGTATGATACAAAAATCAGGAACAAAGTGGGCCTCCCTTGCAAATATTGGTTCTAGCCTCTTGCTTGGATTCAATAATCAGCGTTGGCTGAAGTGAGTCATAAGAAAAATACAAAGGGAGAATCACGTAGGAGCCCAAGAAATAAACGTGATTATAAAAAAAAATCTTAAAAGTCTTAAAACTAAGTGAATAGCATGAACTCTTTCTCATTTTCTGCATTTAGAATTGGAATTTTACGTTGCTCACTTTTTAGTGATTGTATTTATTTCTTTGAACCTTCCAGTGATTTTCCCATGTAAAAATAACAAATGAGAATTGCTTTTAAGGATGAAGTTGGATATATGCTTCAACTTATATATTAGAGAAATTAGAAAAGGTGATAAGGGGATCTTATGGTGTGGCACGTTTGGGTTTTGAATGGAGGGAATATGACAGTTTATTTGGAAAGGGAAGTCCTCTTCTCCCTCAATAATCCAAGAGAATGTTGAATGAGTAAAGCACGTGTTTAGTTAGATATTTAGTTATGATTAGTTTTAGGTACGACTTCACGATGCCTATATATGTACATCGATCTAGGATCTAATATAAGGTTTTTAACTACACATGAATGTTATCTAATCAGAGATAATCGTATTC
>QFDD01008498.1:0-12621 GCA_006871305.1 Vachellia collinsii | reverse complement strand
TGTCTCACAAATTTCCAATTCAAAATGTTGTTTAAATTTTTGTAGGCAAACAGGGGATGAACAAACATACCTTACAGCCAACACAATTGATTCATAAGATTCTTTCAATTCATTCAATCCATCATTCACAAGCAAATTGAGGATGTGTGTAGAACATTGTAGTTGACATAATCACCACCACAAATAAGATCTTTCCAGTTCTTAAGTCATCTTTTTAAATATAATAAGGCCAAGTCATTAGATGTTGCATAATCCATTGTTATGGTCAACACATATTGTGTGGCCCACTCCAACAAGCACCTCTCAATTGTCATACCAATTGTGTCACCTCTATGATTTTCAATCATGCAAAAATTCAAGATCATTATTTTGCAATTTCCAATCATTATCAACAAAATTTGTTGAGACACAAGTAGCTGAAGTTCTGAACTGACATCCAACAATCAATAGTGAGGCAAACATGATTAGAACTCTTCTTCAACACATTTTTCAAAACAATCTCTAGCAATTGTCATTCTTGAAGGGATTTGAAATTGTGGCCATAACTCTTTGAAAAAAATTTCTCAACAATCTTAAAATGGCATCTCATCACATATGATGAACTCAGCTAGAGCCATACAACATCATTTTTGATTGAGCACGAGACATTAGGCTTCCCCCTTAACCACTTGATGACACATAATTTAGCATGGATTTTTTTGATATTTGCGTAGCCTTATGTGAATTCTTGGTACAAATTGATAAGAGTCTCTTCAACAATGTTGTACCATGCTTTACTAGGACAGAAGTGTAATCTACAATACAATAGTTGCATGCAGCTCTAATCTCTCCATTTGTTTCATCCAATGGTAACTTAGTGAAGCGATCTCACACTTGTGCCGATTTCCTTTTAGGTTATTTTCTCTTTCTACTACCATCCACATCTTCATTTCTAGTTGCATTAGTAGGAGGCGGACATTTTGTAGTGGTTGGAGATTGATGAGGAGCACAAAGACTAGGTGTAGAATGGTCTAGTTGGAGTTGGAGTATCGTTTTCACCAATAAAAGGAGAAGATTGAGGTTGGTCAACACTAGAATTTGTCTCCATATCCACGCTTCTAAAACACATATTAGAAAACTAAAAACTCATAATAGTAAGAACACTTAAAGTTCAAAACTATTGCACAAAAAATTTAAATTACTCTTTCAAAACTGAGAAAAACTTTATAGATACATAATTACTAGTTAAAAGAGAATAATATGTATAGATACGCACACACATATACTTTGTTTCCTTGAAGTTTATATATCAAAATTATATTGTTAGAACAGAAGCTTCTTAGCCCTTCAAAATATTCATTTAGGAACAAACAGACTAATCAAGTTTAATAGCTTATGAAAGGCTTAAACATCCAATAACAACTTAGGATACTTTGAATCCAAGAGTTATTAAGCTCTTAAATTAGGAACAAGTTAAATTAGTGCCTCAATTATTAACCAATATGCAGTAAAACAAGCATGGGTGTGATTTATATCAATTATTGCTTATGATTCTTACTATTTCTCATTTCTCTCACAAATCATCATCCTCAAAACAGACCACATACTCACTTATCAAGGAATCTAAACCAATTAAGAGGGAGAGGAGAGGTGCTAATCAGTTTCCATGGAATATGTGTTCTAAAACACAACTTTACCTTGAGATTTTGCTTGAACCTTGCTCTTGCTCTTGCTCTTGCTCTTGCTCTTCTCTTCACCATCGCCCCTCTCTCTTTTTCTCCAGCAGGTCGACTAAATGGGTAGAAATGGAGAGCCTGAAGACTTAAAATAATTCTGCACCAAGTGATTTAAGTGATAAGGGTCCACTTGTACTGCCAGAGCAATTTTATATTAATAAAATGTAATATTATGATAATTATTCATTCTTCTTTTCCATCTTGGGTAAGAAGATGACAAGTGGCACACTCAACTTCTCACAAATCCACTTTTCCCAAAATACCCTACCGTTTTCTAATTTTCGGTTACTGAAAATGCTTTTTGGGAATTTTCTGATCACTAAGGCCATATCATACGTCAAAAATTCTCATAATTCATAAGCTCCTTAGGGCATTTTTTTCTCTTTTCTCAAAACTCACTTCAGAGGTGCCCTTAATTAATATTCTTTCAAAAATCCTGACTAAGTGATTTTTAGTCTTTTGTACTGTCATTCTGGTAAACTATTTCTAACTTTTTATTGAAAAAATTTTTATAAATTAAGACACTCCAAGAACTATTTTTACCCATTTTAACATTACATTTTTGAAGCCTTTGAACAATTTAAATAATAATATTTGACTAAAAACTCATTAACAACCCAAATATTAATTATTGTAAAAATTTCCCACGAAGGACATTTTTGTCCATTTAACCTTAACTGAGCCTCAATTACTAGTCAGTGACTTTTTCTCTGCCTTTCTTTGTTGGGGTCATTTTTCTTGTATTTTGATCAAAATTACCAAAATGTCCCTACTTTCCTCAAAATAACCATTTTGCCCTTATGTATTAAATACTTGTAAAATGGCACATTTGACCTTTCTTGTACCTCTTTTCACTCTTTGAACCCCTTAATCACATCGTAGCCCCATGTTTAGCCCTTATCATCAGTTACAGGAAAATGAAGATATTACACAGTGCAGTGAAAGGGTGAGAGTGATAATGAAGGAGTGACAGTAAGAATCCCACCATAGGAAGGCACCAACAATGCATACAAACAAGGATTTATATTCATGTAATCCTCCTGGACCTTCCTTTACCCTCAATTTCTTCAATCGCTGCCATAGTAGGTTTGGGGGTTAAATCAAAGAGTGAAAAAGATGAGGTTTTTCACCGATTAAACTTAAGAATAGACCAAATCAAAGCTTTTTTGAATGATTTGGAATATATTGAAGCTAGAAGTGAGGTTACATGTTGAATTTGGCCGCTACAAGTGAGGGATCAAAAAAATACAAAGATTGAGGAATTATTTCTATTTTCTAGAATTTGGGGAAATTTGAGAGAAATACTTTTGTCCTTTTTGAATATTAAAGAAAAAAGAAATTAACATGCACAATTTTAAGTTGATGTGTGTGTGTGTGTGTGAGTGTGGGCGTGCACGCACGCGTGCATGTGAGCTTATATGTGTGTGAGTATATATGTTTTCAAATGGACAAGAAGTATGACAGTCAAGGAGTATTAGGTTGTTTATAAAGCTGGAAAATTTTGTTGTTTGGGTGCTGGAGGTTTATAAAATGTCGAGCATGGTGATATTGTAAATTGGTAGGAAGATGATAATGTGCCAATATTAGAAGGATTTAATGGTTTAAGTGTTATGTTGGTGTTTGGAGTATTGTTTAGTGGAAAAAAGTATTTTTTTGCCCATGTTTTTTGATAAGAAAATAGAACTCATGATAAGCTTTAAAATGAGTCCTAGAATGAAATATTTGGATAAGTAAATTGTAAGTTGTGGGCTATCAAAATTTGGCTAAATCTAGAAAAGTTAACAAACAAATAGTAACCTTGGAGCACTAATTTAAGAATGTTGGTTGAATATAAATTTTGAATGTTAATTTTCCTTGAAAGAGGATACAAAGAGCTTTAAATAGACACTTGAACCACTGCATTTGGAGTCTTATGAAATAAGTTATGATTTTTCAAAGCTTGTTATAAATTTAGAAGCATTAATGATGATGATTGAGTATGTTTATACATTATTGTTAGGAGGGGAAAAAGAAGATAAGTAGGAAGTTGAATATTAGAAAAGAGTTATATGTTGAGAGCATAATAGGTGAGTGAATAGCATCCCATTATAATTTTTATAAAGTATGTTTTACTATATTTCATATTTTTAATTTAGTTACCAAATTTCAAGCATGGTTTTATTGATGAAAATTTATTGAAATTACTTTATCTTATCATTGATATTGCAATGAGTAAGGTTTAAGGATTTTATGTAATGTTATTTATTCTTCCCCAATTTATGTTTATATTGAATATTCATGTATAGAATTGAAAGTAAAACTTTTGAGATATTGATTGTTGCAAAAGTTGAAGTGTTATAGTATTTATTCAAGATGTTTATCACTGTGATTTCATGCATGAACATTGTGAAAAGAAATGACATTTAAAGGTATATACTCTATACATGCTTGAAAATGAGTTTTGATATGTTACTTGCAAACTTTCAAGCTAGAATCCTTGTTGCAAAGTATTCTAAAATAGTTTAATTATTAGGGGTGATTTGCAAATTGATCCTACGATAGATTGTTTTTGAAATGACTGAATACAAAAGGATGGTTACTAACAGCAGTACTGTTAGTCCTTGGCGTTCCATGTTTAATAACGAGCTTGCTTAGTATTCATGGGCATTGACTCACGCTTGTTATTCATGGGTTTATCGTGCTTGTTTCGGGGCTTCGAGCTGTGCTTGGTTACTCACCCTTGTGGACTGTGGGTTCACAATAATTTTCATGGCATTGAGTGTTGTGATAATGTTTTGATAATGACAATTATGTTTTTGAACTTATATGTTTTTCCACAAACACTTTGAGTAATTTACGAGTTTAGTGAAAGTGTTGAGAATACTCGACTTTTAAGAGTCAATACTCGAGTTTCATTGTGTAAAAATGCTTTCAAAATTTAACACTTTCAAGAGAACTCAAGTTTTGGTGAAAGTGTTGTCAAACCTCGAGTTCTGAGAGTCAATACTCAGAGTATTAAGTATTGAGACAAGTTTCATAAATCCAAAACTCTCAGTAGAACTCAAGTTTTAACAAAAGTGTTGACACAACTCGAGTTTTAAGCGACAAAACTAGAGTTTCGAGTGCCAAAACTGTTTTAGAAAACCAAAACTTTCAATGGAACTCAAGTTTCAATGGAAGTATTGCTGAAACTCGAGTTATGCCTAGCAAAACTTGAGTATCGAGTTCTGAAAAGTCTTTGAACCTCAAAACTTCTTTCAAAACTTGAAGTGTTAACAAAAGTTTTGATGGAACTCGAGTTATGAGAAGCAGAACTCGAGTTTCGAAGTGTGAGCCTCAAAACTTCTTTCACAACTTGAAGTGTTAACAAAAGTATTGATACAACTCGAGCTTTGAGAAACAGAACTCGAGTTTCGAAGTCTGAAAAATCTTTGAACTACAAAAATTCTTTCAAAACTTAAAGTATTAACAAAAGTTTTGATACAACTCGAGTTTTAAGAGACAGAACTTGAGTTTCAAGGTGTGAATTTGTCTTCAGGATGAATACTTCCACTGAAACTCGATGACCAATAAAAGTGATGATTTCCGATACCAATGAAACTCGAGTATCGAAGAACTTGCAATGTTTTAGCTTGCAGAAACTTGTGTAAACTCAAGTTTTATTATCTATAACTCAAGTTTTGACAAAACTTTTGTTAGAACTCGTTGAACATTGAAAGTGTTGTCTCATATTAACTTCAATCACTCAAGTTTCTTTATAATCACATCGAGTAATATGAAAAATTTCAAGCTTTACTTTCAAAACTTGAGTATTAACAAAAGTGTTCTGAATTCTTCACTGTTATTTCTTCAAACACTCGAGTTTTGTTGATTATCACTCGAGTATTCTTTTACTAACAGTGACTCAGAGTGTCAGAAGCTTTTCGTTATTCTCAAATATTTCCTTCTTTATGCTTTATTTATTTGAATCTCATCTGCTCTCATAAATGCTCATTTATTTTAATGATTAACAGAGTATGGAACGTCTGATTGCCTCACCAGAAAAGGATTCAACGGACATAATCACAGAGATGGTCATACCTCGTGTCAAAAGCATTTAATGTGAGAAGTTGAACGATGAAGATGAGAGTAACAGAAACCTGAATGTTTCTAACAGATATTTATTACTTCCCAACTATAAAAGGAGAAGCATTCAAGTCCAGAAAGCAGAGAATGCAACTACTATTTTACACATTTATTGTTCTTCATCTACCTCCTCTGTTTTCACTCTCCTGGTCATAAATACTTCATTGTTCATCATTTAATTCTCAGAAAGGAGAATATTCTTATTCATACATTGATTCTGTGAGAGTTACTCAAGATTAGAGAATCTTGAGTGTAAGAGACACGAGCAAAAGTGTAAGTGGATTGAATTGAGTTAGGAAGGGGGAGAGTCTTCCTTCATTGCTGTTGTAATCTTTATTGATTAGTGGATTTGAAAAGTTCAGAAGATTCTGAGGACTGGATGTAGGTCAAGTGGACCGAACCAGGATAAATCTCTTTGTTCATTTTTATTCTCTCTCTGTTTTATTTTCAAAGTTTGCGAAAAATTTAATTAGACCAATTCACCCCCCCTCTTGGTTAAATCCTATCCTAACATTGAGTTGTACTTGATTATTTACCCCTGTGGACTATCTGTTCACACTTGTTATTTTGGTTTATTGAAGTCCTAAAAATATGAGATTTTGGAATTACCTTTTTTAAATCAATTTTGTCAAATAAGTTGTTTTACTACGTATATGAAATTATCTGATGAATTATTTATTATGCAGCTTCAAATATGATTTAATTATATCCTGCGAAAATTGAAATTTATTGTTATGTTTTTAATCAAAGTTAAATCCCCTGGAATTTTTTTCTTTCATTTCATTAAATGTATAAATGGGACGCTATTCATTGGAAATTTATTTTGGATTCAAATAGTTCTGTTGACCCTATACCTATGGTTGAGAAGTGAAGATCCTCCTTGTTGTTGTAAAGCTCGTTGGCTGATTGTGTAGCTTCTGCTTGGCATATATAGTAATTCAAGCTTTTGCATTACTCTTGATGGTTAAAAGATGTATCAATGTCATCAAAGTATCATGAACAAAAATTGAGGAACTTACCCCCTATATAACCTTCTACTATTGAACACTCTAACCATGCCTTATTCCTCATATATAACTTCAACCTCCCTAAGAAAATTTTTGCTATTGAACCCTCTAGTGATGCCTTATTCCTCATGTAATATATTGGACTTCTAATAGGGAAAAGTGAAAAAAAATACTCCTTTTACACCATTGTTGCAAGGGCTCAACATCAGAACTGCTATAAGATATTCTTTCAAATCATTTTGCTTCATCCTTCTTCCTAAACTCAACATGAACATCCTCAAACTACTACAAGATATCTGTGCCAATTAAATTGATAGAAAGTCCACTTCTTTCTTATTTTTCGTTGAAATGATTTTGTTACAATTTGATAGAAAGTCCACTTCTTTCTTATTTTTCGTTGAAATGATTTTGTTATAATTTAAATTTATGCTTCACATCAAGAAACCAGTGCTAGACAATAAAGCCCCACTTCTAATTATAGGGAAGGCACATTGAGTCTACGTCAAACTTGCGCATCAGACTAGCTAGCCTAATATGCACATTCCACCCAGATAACATTTCAAGCCCGAGAAGTCGCTTCTAGTCCACTTAAACGCTACACTTAATTTAAACAGTGTCTTCTCTAATCCATCATATGCCTCAATGCCATCAATCCATAATTCGACCAACTATTTTATCAATGATTTTAGGTAGACATCAATAGTGCTTTGTTTCTTTTGATGATCATGGAAAAAAATACATGAGTTCTACTTCATACACATTTGTGGAGGTAAAGTTCTAAGGAGGTAACACCATTGGCCAAATATTGTAACTAGTGCTAAGGCAAGATGAATGTTTTTGGGATTCGCCTCAAAATATCGAAATTCTTTGTCAAATGCTTTCACACCTTAGAATCCTATGCATATCTTAACTTACCATTCAGATTCGTTTTAACATCATACTTATAGTTGGGCCTGCACCATGACCTCAACACTGTGATCTATCTCTTCTTTCAACTTAACACATAGCTCATAAACTAAAGTCACACGAAGCCTCCTAACTCCATATGTGGTTGCTTGGGATGCATAAATAGAAGATGAGGTGTTGGTTTCAAAAATGCTTTCCCCATACATCACCATCCTTGGTTATTTAAAACTTTACCTAGGAAGTCCTTTGAGGTGTTGATCACTCCCTTTCAAGGCTGCCCTAAGTGAGGCAATAAGGTTTATCATTAACCCCTAAGGTTTCTTGAGCTCAGCATTAGTACGCTGAATACACTCTTGTGAAAAAAATTAACAATATTAAATAAATTAAGTATGATACAAAATACAAACTATTATCTAATAAAAAAACATATAACTTATTGTAATTTGCTCAGCCTCATAGGATACTAGAATTTGTTGTTGTGCTTGTGGGTGGCCGCATGCATATCCTCATAAGTGGCCCTCCTACCTTCCCTTTATGCTGCCTCATAAATATGCGGTAAAAACAAATTATAGTTAAATAATATGTTTTAGATTCATTAAACATGAATTGAACAACTAACAATTATAGTTTTTATTGTACTATCTCAGTGAAAGTTCAAGAGGACTACTTTGCCCAACTCGCTTAGAAACAACCCTATGCTACGGTGACCTCCTATGTTAGACAAATTGTGCCTAGTCATTCGCTAGGACTTTGTTAGGCACATCCTCTTCCAACTTATGCATCGAACTAGTGCTATCCCCGTTTTTTAGATGGTCAGGCAATTCCTCTTATTCTTTCATCCTTTGCTTCTCTTGGAGATGGAGTATCCTTTACGAATATCCTTCACAACAAATTTAGACTATAACAATTACCAAATATAACTTAATCAGTATTTTTTTAATAATAGTAATTTAATGTCAAAAAATCCATTAATTACATACCTTAACAGTGTCCTCCCAAGCACTATTCTTTCTGCTTGGCTGGATTTTCTTTCACATCTCAAAGTCAATACCAAACTTCCCAAAGTTACTATCAAGCTTTAGGAAGCAGTTGTACATCTAATTGCCTTTCCCTGAGCTCGTTCCATGGCACTATTTTCCAGTTTGCCTTAAGTTAGGAAACATCTTTCAGTGTGAGCTTCATCTTAGAGATATTGCCCATAGGATATGCACATTTCAATTCCAAAATTAATATTAAACAAAAAAATATTAAACAAATTTTGAAACAAAAATTATAATTGAACTTATGCTAAACATCCACTTCAAAACCAATGGACCTGCTAGAAGAAGGGCATAGGAACCCTTGATCCTTAGCAATCTCCTCATCTTCAAAATGATTAGCTTCATGAAGACTTATGTGGATGTCATCAACTTCAAAATCATCGAGGTTGATATCAGTAGGATCCACATCAACCCTAGCACAACTACCACCGGTGCCACTACTCTTTGGGACGTCGACCTCAGGGATTATTGGTGCCTTCCATGTTCTACAACCAAGATCAGGATTATCCATCAACTATGGTTTTAACATATAAAAGTTTTAGTAAGTAAAATAAACAAATATTAATAAACTAAACAATTTTGAAATAAATATCTAAAATAGAACAACAATGTTAACTTAAACTAAACTTATAAAAATATATTATAATACAATAAATTTACATTAAAAATAACTTACATACTAACATCTGCAGTATTGCGTTGGATTTGAACATGTAGGAAGATTCTTAAAGAACAGGATGTATGAAACTTTTCCATGATGCACACCTTCAATTGTCAAAATTGGTAAAATGAGGATGGGACTGGTTTATATATCCTTCAAGTTAGTAGCGGTTTTGCCTAAAATCGCTACAAAAAGCATTGCAAAGCAATGAGGAGTCGACACACTTTGTAGCGATTGTCCCAAAACCGCTACTTAAACCACTACAAATTTTTGCCACGGTTAGAGTCTTCTCTGTCAACATGTCATTTTATAATAGTTATCTGAACCACTAGAAAATACGTCACAAATCGTGATGCTTCACATTTTGCAGTGGTTTGTTACTTCTAAACTGCCATAAATAACTATTACAAATTTAGTGCCAGCTTCCCACCACCTGGCACCACAATTGATATGGTTTTGGTTTTAGTAGCTGCTACAAATAACTGCTACAATTATTCTTCCAAATGTGCTTAAGTCAAAGAGCTGAATATTTGTAGTGGTCTAATCCAAAACCGCTACAAAAACATTATCTTATAGTGGCTTTTTTACAACGACTTTAAAGTAACTGCTACAAATCTACATTTTTTTTTGTTTTTGTTTTTGTAGTGATGCCACATCTAATGGTAATTAATGGATTAAAGGAAATAGTCATCATCGACTATTGTAGGGGGTGGTGGATAAATTAAAATTTTTTAATAACAGAAGAATGAAGAATAGAACAAAATGTTTCTCAAGAAAATTGAATACCTCACAATAAATCTTAAATCTATGAAATAATATCATTTATATTTAAAAAATTAAATATATCATATCAAGTTATGCATAATACCCCATGCACCACAACACCGAGGAGAAATTTCTAGTTTACTTGAATACAGATGGGTGGAACAATTTTAATAAATTTTCCCTCTCTTCGGTCTATAATCTCTATTAATCTATCTTACTTCTGTTTTTTAAAAAAAATTGGAGCAATTGAAATTTTCTGCCTCCTTTCCATTTCATTTTCTTCAAACCAAATAAACTGAAATTTTTTAAATTAGAAAAATGTCAGCACGAAAATTTCCCAAAGTAAGCAGAATAGAGGGGAGAGGGAAATGTTCTGATAACATGGAATTCCACTTCCACATAATGCAGACAAGAAATATATTCCATATTCAACATTTTAACACAAAACATGGTGGCGTGTTTGAATTTTTTCACCCAAACAAAGTTCAAATAAAATACTTTTCGTGTACTTTTCGTAAACCGTAAAATTATATTAAAAAACACATAATTAATCTTAGTATACTCTTGTTAGTCTATAGAAAACAGGTCAACTCTGCAGGATCGACCCATTTAAGATCATTTAAATCGAGGGCTGTGTTTGAAATTTAAAGCCTCTAGAAGGAGTCGAGCCTAAAAGGTCCAGCTCTGTAAGACCGTGGGTTTAAAAGGGTCGGTCTGTCTAAACCCGTCAATTTTTTTACTTGCTAATTTTGAAAAACTTGACTTATTTTCTAGTGATTTTTTCATATAACTTGCACTTTTCAAATATATATTAACATAAGTGTTTTTTCTAACCCTTATACTTTTCAAGCATATTTACAAGAAAGTTTATTTATTATGTTAATTACTTCTTATTTATTTGAAAATTACATTTTCAAGAATAATTCATTTGGTTTATTTGGTTATTAATAGTTTTGCAAATAAGGTTTTCCCTATGTAACGTTGATAGTCACTTTTTATTGATGTAAAATAACAAAGAAAGTAGTTATTCAAAAGAAAAGCAAATAGCATACATATATTGATTAAACATTGATAAAATCATTTTTTTATTATTGTATTTAAGAAGATCCGAATATTTTGTAAATTATTCAAACCAGAGGCAAATAACACCTATATATTGAACAACAAACAAGTAAAATCTTAATCTCATAAAGAATTTTATTTCAAAGCAAATAACTACCTATTCTATTTATGTAAAAAGATAAAACATTTAACTATATAATAGTATTTGTCTTAAATTGGTAATTTTATTGTTTAAGATTAATTTTTAAAAAAAAATGGCCAAAAGAGTGTTTTTTTTTTTGTTTTTTATAAACTTGCTTCAAATCTCGGGTCAGTTGGAACCCGCTAACAAACGGCGGGGCCTAAAGAGCCGTGAAGGGCAGGCCCTTCCCCGCTCCACCTGTCACATAATAATGACAAGGTACGAACGCCATTTATTCACGAGTGCAGATATATCTAATCACTGAATCGGAAAATAAGAAAGTTAGGTAGCCTATCTCTATATTTTTTTTTATTAAATCCTGTATTAAAAATACACTCTCATTGAAATAGTAAATTAGTTCAATTAAGTTGCTGGATAGTAATTATGTTAAATGAATTAATTGAGCAACATATGAATATAGCAAAAAACAAGTAATTTAGTTTTCAGGATAAATCTTGTTGGTAAAACAAGATAAGAAGATGACAATGACAGTTAGAGGACTGTCATTGGAAGAATTGATGTTTGAGGAGAAAAGGAAGTGAGTGATTAAAAATTGAAGGATTAATGTGTGAATTTAGTTTTGGAGTTTGTACAAATTTAGTTTCGGAATTTGCTCCATTGGAATTTTTTTAGAACTGAAATTACCTTGAAAGTTTTAAAATGAAATAATGTTACTTTATTTTATTAGAAAACTCACACTAACCACAAAAAAAAAATTCATGTTAACTGATAACATTTTTAACTATAAGAAATAATATTTATCTATTTTAAAACTTACAGGGTAACAATGGTTTTGAGAAAAAAATTTCAGAACAAATTTACACCTTAACCCATAATATAATATACTAAAAGATCTGTATAAAAAAAACATCAGCAACTTTTATCCACTACCTTATATAACTTTTAGTTTAGTGTCATTATCTTATAAATTCACTCTGCAAATTTGCTCAATCGGAATATTTTTTAGAAGCGAAACTACTTTAAAAATTTTAAAATAAAGCAATGTTAGTAAAATAAAGCAATGTTAATAAAACTTACAGGGTAACAATGTTTATGAGAAAAAAAAATTTCAGAACAACTTTACACCTTAACCCACAATATAATATACTAAAATATCTGTATAATAATCCTCATTTTAACAAAGAAAACATCAGCAAAAGAAAAATAGCGAAAATTGGTT
>QFDD01008456.1:0-10081 GCA_006871305.1 Vachellia collinsii | reverse complement strand
TTTTTCAATTTTCGGACAATACACAAAACTCGCTAACAAATATAGCATTATAATTATAAAATACCATCATCTTCGTTACAACACAATAATTTTTGGAAGTTTATTAAAACTCTATAAAATACCTTCCTTTTTCGGTAAGAAAAATACCTTCTTCAACTATATATTTGATTCTTTCATTTGATATTATATAATTTAATTCCTCAAAAAATAAATTCTGTCTTCTGAGGATAATTGGGTTTTGGTGGAATTATATACTTTTTTCCAGTTCTAAATGTTAAATCTTCATTTTGTAACACAAGGCACACTATGAACAAAATTTTCGTTAGATTCTGGATAAGATTCTTTAATTATTATATGAATTGGTTTTTTTTATCACCTATCATGATAAAAATAATAACTAAATGAAATTATTTCTGTAGAAGAAATTGTAACTGTGACTAAATTAGAATAGAATCATTCCAACTAAAATGAGAAAAATACAATTCAAATTTAATTGTAATTTTTTATGTGCAAATTCTTATCTTAAATAGATGCTATTAATCCCTAAAATTTATTATAAAAAATAATTTTTTTTTTCATGAGACTGTTGATTAGGTTATGAATGCCCAGAAACAAGCAGACAAGTCCTTGTTATCTTTTTGTAATTGGTTGAGAAATGAATAGTTCCTGTCCCCTCACGGAAAAAAAACAGACTTTTCACCTAAATCCTCATCCAAAACAAATGGAGAATGCTTTACCAGTTCACCCAGCCAGCCAAAGAAGGAAAAGAAAACAACAATAAAAAAAAAACGGAAGATAACATGACAATTTCAAAATCCCGCCACGTCATCGATCCAAGTGAAACCCTAAGAAGGAATCCTTAGCCGTTAGATCATCGCCCAATTCATAACTCCCAGCCGTCGATTATTCTCTCAAAAAGATTGAATGAGTAGAGTGAAAAAGAGAATGGAGCTGCTTTCCCTTTCCTTTTTTTCCCTTTTTCTAACATCCCTCCTCCTCTTTACCGTTTTTTAAAAAATTATTTATTCCCCTTTAAATCCCTCCTCGGATCGATGCTGGTTCCATCTACATTTAAACAGTTCCTTTTCTGAAAAAATTTCTCTCACCCCTTCCTTCTCCTTCTCTTCTTCATCTTCATCCCTGTTAAAAGTTTCGATTTTAGAGCTTCGTTGAGTTCTAATTCTCGTGCTTCTCTGCTTCACGAGCTTCGCTTTAAAAATGGCGACCGAACTTCCTTCGCTTCCTCCTTACCCAGAGGTAACCTTCCTTCTTGGCTCTTACCGTCATTCTGATCTGAGTTTCTGTCACGGTTCTTTGGAGGGATTAATTGAACCAGAAACAGATCCGAGATTTTTAGAGCAAATTTTTTTTTTTTACCTGTTTGTTTTGTATGCATGTGTTGATGTAGATGATAATGAAGGCTCTGGAGGCTCTGAATGAGCCGAATGGTTCCAACAAATCGTCGATCGCGAAGCACATAGAGGCTACCTACGGCGAGATGCCGGCGAGTCACTCGACCTTGCTCTCTCACCATCTGAACAGGATGAAGGAGACCGGGGAGCTTGTTTTCGTGAAGAACAACTACATGAAACCCGATCCGAATGCCCCACCCAAGCGGGGTCGGGGTAGGCCACCGAAGCCCAAGGCTCCTCTTCCTCCGGGTACCGTCCTCTCTCCACCCAGGCCCAGGGGCCGTCCACCCAAGGACCCGAATGCTCCGGCAAAGGCGAAAACCTCAACCGGCACCGGCAGGCCTAGAGGAAGGCCCAAGAAGGTGGCCCGGACTTCACCAGAGAGTGAGCCGGTTGTGAGTAGGGGCAGAGGCCGGCCTCCGAAGGAAAAGCACGCACTGACCGAAGTGAGCGTGGAGCAATAGGTTGATGGAAATTAGGGGTAGTGAATAGTGATCTTCTTCTTCCTTTTCTTCTTCTTCTCGCTCTGGCTGTGGTGAGGTGGTGGTGGTGGTGGCGGTGGTTAGTTTGTGTTGATGTAATCGTGGTGTAAAATTTGTGTAGCTGCAGTGTAGTATTTAGTTGGAAGCTTCTCCCGAGGCCTTGTTGGTTTTCTCTAATTATCATAGACGACAATGACTTGATTTAATGATCATTCTGGGGTTCTGATTCTCACCCTTTCTTCTGTGTGTACACATACAAACTGGGATTAATTTTCTGTTTCACTCTGGTAATTAATTTGCGGCAATTTATTATTAAGATTGTTTAAATCGACCACCAACCACCAATTTGATGTAAGAATTGGGGGTTATATTAGGAATGCTAACATTTTAAATTAAAGATTTGTTTGAATTATTATTAAAAGTTATTTTTTAATGTAATTTTTAATATATAAGGTAAATATATAGGGGGAAGTTTTGTTTTAATTTTCAAATCGGATTTACTTATTTTGAATTTTTGTTTGCATTTGACCCCATTGCCTTATTGGGAAGTGGGGATGATGATGGCAGTGAAGTCAAATATTCTGCATGCTTGGGGCGTTAGGAGTCATTTCTTCTTGGGACCAGGTTCCACTAAAAACGGTAGAAATCAGTTCATAATTAGGTCACAAGAATGTATATACATTAGTCATCTAAAATCATAAACAGTCATCCAAAAATGAGTGCGTATACTGTACACACACACACACAGTTCTGTGATTCTTTGAGGAAGAGGAGTACAAATGAGAGTTTGAGAACTTTAATTGTTTTATTTAATCCTTAACTGATTTTTTTTTTTAATAAAAGGCCATTTTTATTAGTTTTTGTTAAAGATGATTATTTCAATTAGATCTGACATTGTTAGAATATAACTCATTGAAACGGTAAATAAATAAAAAGACTTTATCTATATCTCAATGAATTTCCGTTGCATAAAAAAAAAATATCCGCACAATTTTTATTTAAAAAAAAAAGACTTTTAAATGTTAAAAGCTCCATCCAAATGAGCTATCCTTGATTTTGAGTAGAGGAATTGAAAGTGTTGTCCTCAGATTTAACGTCCAATTCTTTTTTGATTGAAAACTGAAATCTTAAATTAGAAACAAAGGTTGTGTGTAGAATAGAGATTCTTATCTTCCTCCATTAATGTTTGCCTCTCATTGGAAAGGTGGAAGATAATTTACAAATACACAAGTTTCCTTCAAATCGATGAGAAAGTTTAGTTAACTGATCTACAAAATTAATTAATTACCTTCATTGTCTAAAATGATTCATTTTCCATTCTTTTAAAGAAAGGAAAAATAAATTTTAACCATTTAACTATCTTTTTAGTTAATATGCTTACTATAGGTGAAAATGCCTTATACCACTATTTAAATCGGAGAGAGTAATAGCATGAAAATTAAGAAATGTCAATTGCAATTTTTTTTGAAAAAAAAAAAATCAATAGTCACATGAAAAAAAATTTATAAATGTAACCTTCTAGTTATGATTTTTTTTTTTTTGGATCTTCTCCAAATTATGCAATCAATATCATGATATTTCAATTAAAAGCACATTCAAAGATCCCTTACGAATGAACTCCGAGGTTCAAGATAATTGTAAATACTTCATTTTAGAGATACACCAATTTTACTTAATAATAGATAGATGGCATATGTTGATTAAAAATCATAATATTTCACTTAGTGCTGGTATATGTTAATTAAAAACCCTATACTATGATAGCATATTTAAGTAAACCCCGTTTTCTTTTTTCTCCTTTTTATATCTATTTTTGATTTTGTCACGGTGATATTTCAAAAAGAAAAAAATTGATTATAGCTCCGATCCTAAATTAGATAACTAAATATTATATTTAAAATTGGAGATAATACGTTATTTTATCATTGTTTATATTTTTTTTTAATATTTAATGGGGGTAAACACTGATATTCTGACATTACAAACAAAATTAAATTCATAACTTTTTATTTGCAATGGAACTTTTATGATATTAGATTATGAAGTTATTGGTGTCCGTATTTTTCCTTAAATATATATAAGAGCATATTGTTTGTGCGAATTTCTGGAAAAGACAGTTTTTGAAAGGTATTCAAGGATCCAACAGTATATAATGAGAAAGTACAGTGTAATGCTTGACACGGAGATGAATCAAAGTGAGGGAAAATGGCTTAGCCAGTAATCGTATATTGAGATTGAAAGCGGGTCTATAGTGATCTGAGATAGAAGAACTTAGAAAGTAACGATTAGAAAGAAAAAGCAGGAGTCTCAGAGAGTTGAATTCTCCCTCTCTGTTACAGATTAGTAAAAATAAATAGATCGATTCGTGGCTTGCTAGCTGTTGAGTGGTTACGGCATTGCTCCGGGAATCTAGACCATGTGGGTGCTAAATCTGTGGATCACAACAGTCTCGTCCGACTTTCAGGGGCGCGAAATCGAGGTCGAACGTTGGCGTCGTCGGATGGACGGTTGCTGACACTGGTCGCAAGCGCGGGGCTCTTAGCAAGCCTTGGTCGTAGGGACAGTTGTTGGGCCTTGTCCTGGACCGTCAAGGTCAATTGGGCCGTCGATGCTAATTGGGCTGATCGAGCTCAAAGCCATATTTTGGTCATACACATATGTTGATAAAAAAAAAAAAAGGTAAAATTGGGAATTAGAACTTATATTTATTGGAAGGTTCAAATAAGGTACATTGCAAATCCTTGTAAGTATAAAGCTCAAATGCAGATTTGCAAATTGCAATCCATCGTTAATGATTTCTTTTTCCTATAAAATATTTTATCATTATAATATTTATGCCCATAATTTTTCTAAAAAAAAGATATGAAGCATATATGTTATATTTTAATCCTTGATATAATAGTCAAGATTAAGGAACTCATATATTTATCATATTTTTTAAAAGATTTTTTATTTATAAGCTAATATTACTAATAATATAATAAGTATTTCGAAATATATATTGTAATTAAGTCAATTCACTCTTATATTATATAACACTATATGCAATCCTTAATATTATAAGAGTTAGCTGATTTTTTTGACTAGATTAAGGAATTTAATATATGTTTATTATTTTTTTAAAAAATAATTTACCTAATATGTAGATAATATATAATTTTATAATACATATAAATATTTGTACATATATTATTTATAATTAAATGATTTATTTAATTGTTTAAATTTCTAAAAAAAGTTTAACTGAGGCTTCGAACTCAAATAGGTCGCATAAAGGAAAGAAAAAGGCATTAGCGATGTCGTCCCCAATCCTTGTTCCTTACCATGGAAGCCTGAGGCTCTGTTTGATGGGAAGAAAAGTTGAGACGAAAGAAAATGGGAGAAGAGAAAATAGAGAGAAAAAAAAGGTGGAGAGAAAATATTATCATCCATCTTATTTGTATGGACGAGAGAAAACAGAAAGAAAAGAAAATAAGTAAATAGTTAAATGACTAAAATATCCTTAAATGAAAATATTTTAGTAAATAGTTGAATAAATAAAGTATTCTTAAAATATATCACGTATAATAGTAAATTAAATATGATAATGAAAAAATTATATTAACATTAATATCATTAAATAATTTAAAATTAAATTATTTATTAAAGATATATTTTCATGTTATTATATTTTAAAATAAAATAATTTATATAAAAATATATCGTATTTTTAAGATTACGAGGTTTTAATAAACAATTAAAAATAAATTAGATATTAAAATATTTTAAACATTATCATTTTAGAAAAGAAAATTATAATCACAACATTAAAAAAATTAAATGATAAATTTAATGGTTTAAAATAAAAAAATAATATAAAGTATATAAATATATAAAAAAATTAATCTATTCTCTATTTTCTCTCCACGAGGAGAGAAATTGGAGAGAAAATGGCATCCACCGCGTTTTTTCTCCAATTTTTCTTTTCACTCACTTTTTCCGAAAATGCTCAGAAGCTGCTCCTCAGATTTGCCAGCCTCGATCGCTCGAGCCCTAATCGTTCATCCTCTTGCTCGGCGGCCGGGTTTTCTCCATCTCCGTTGCCTTGTACCTCTTGTTGTGTGTTGTGCGTCGACCCTTGTTCTCTCATTTCGTGGTATGCGTTGAGTCCGTCGATCTCACTCTCTCCTCTGTTGTCTCCATTCCAGGTGCGTTGATAATGAGGATTTACGGCCATATAATCTAATCTAACAATCCTGTTCTCTTCCTGCTGACTGCACCCTGCTCACTTAATATTGGTTTGGATGTGTTCTCTTAGGTTTTGGAGTAGAATTGAGTCTAATCAGCATGATATATGACTTTTTATTTTGTGTCTTAATTTTTATTATGTTCTTGGTAATTTTCAAGCATGTTTGATCCCATCGCTGTAATTCAGGCAAGCTCTTGGAATGAAGTACTTGTTCATTGGATATTGTTTCGAGCATCATCATTTCTCAGTCAAGGGTTTCATTTTGTAGAAGTCCTAGACAAATTCTATTTTTTTTTGGATTTGAGTATTCTGGAGCTCAGCGGAATAGTGGATGGTCTTTTAAGTACTCAAGATAAAAATTTTGGCATGAAAATGCAAAATGTCTTATTTGGTTCAAGACAGAGAAAGTTTCATCGGATATTCAATTTCCTTTGTTCTGTGGTTTTGTTTTTCTTCTTTTACAATCGGGAAGATGTTATTCGCAACCCTCTTCTTAGGCAATCTACATTTTTGGTATCCCATTATTTGCCTCCAAGAGAGGTTATTCACCGGCAAATGGTTGAAATCGGCCTTAATTCATCAAGGGTAGCTGTGGAACCTCATCAGAATAATTCGACTGTAAATATTGCTGAACTTTGTGCTGGATTATTCCACCATGATGGTTACTCTAGCACGTGTGAATACTTAAGGGCGAATCCGCAGTGTAATTCAGGAGGAATTTTTGATCACACAAGATTTTTGTATTGTACATGTCAAAATTTCCAAGGGCTGGGCTACCTACTATTGGGTGTATGGCTAGCTGCTTTGTTCTACCTACTGGGAAACACAGCTGCAGACTTCTTCTGTCCATCTCTCGAGTTTCTCTCAAGGCTCTTGAAATTTCCTCCAACTGTTGCTGGGGTTGTGCTCCTTCCACTTGGAAATGGTGCACCTGATGTGTTTGCCAGTATTGCTTCCTTCGTTGGTACGGATACAGGGGAAGTGGGACTTAATAGCGTGTTAGGTGGTGCTCTGTTTGTTACCTGTGTTGTTGTTGGAACTGTTTCTATTTGTGTGTCCGGTCAAGGAATTCATATTGATAGGAAATGCTTTATAAGGGATGTTAGCTTCTTTCTATTCACTCTTTTGTCGCTTCTGCTGATTCTGGTTGTTGGTAAGGTGGGAGTTGGGGCAGCCATTGCTTTTGTATCAATTTACGTTGTTTATGCATTTTTTGTTGCTGCAAATGAGATATTTTGGAAACATGCTCGGAGGTTAAAATTGGATGCTGTCACACCAATGCTTCCTGTCCGTGGAGGTATGTTCTCACTTGGGTCTGAAGAAGAATCTTCTGTATATAGCTCTTTGCTTGACATAGACACAGACGATGATCCTCCCCATCTCCCTCCTTCCTTGCCTCAGTGGATGTGGTCTTCAAATGTGGCAATCTATTCAAACCAGGCTAATAAAGTAAATATGATGGATGATGAAAGGCCTCCTTGGGGATGGAGTGATGGGAGTGAGGAAATCAACGATTCAACCTTCACTGTAGCAAAACTATTTTTACTGATGGAGATGCCACTGACAATTCCTAGACGGCTAACAATTCCCTTGGTCCATGAGGAAGTTTGGTCAAAACAATATGCTGTGGCTAGTGCTTCACTGGCTCCAGTTCTCCTGGCCATTTTGTGGAACACTCAAAATAATGTGGGCTATCTGAGTGCTATACTTTCCTACTGCATTGGTGGTGTTATTGGATGCACACTTGGTGTTCTTGCCTACAAATACACTTTACCTGATTACCCACCTCACAAATGTTTGATTGCTTGGGTTCTTGGAGGATTTGTCATGAGCATAGTGTGGTTCTACATTATAGCAAATGAGCTTGTTGCTGTGCTGGTGTCATTTGGTGTAATTTTAGGAGTTAATCCATCTATCCTGGGATTGACTGTATTAGCATGGGGTAATTCAATGGGGGATTTGATGTCAAATGTTGCATTGGCAATAAATGGAGGAGATGGAGTTCAGATTGCTTTATCTGGATGCTATGCAGGGCCCATGTTCAACACACTTGTTGGTTTGGGAATCTCGATGCTGCTAGGGGCCTGGTCGGCAAAACCTGAATCGTACTTGGTTCCTAAAGACCAAAGCTTATTTTACACCATGGGGTTTCTTATCTCTGCACTGATATGGGCCCTTATTATTTTACCTCGCAATGACATGCATCCTGATAAAAAACTAGGAGTGGGCCTCATCACCCTTTATATCATATTTCTTTCTTTCAGGTTGTCCGCTGCTGTGGGGCTCATACCAGTGCCTGGCTTAGCTTGATACTTGAGAAGTATGAGTTCAACATCTATTTAGACCACAAGTTCATCTGCTGTATAGTTTTTATCTTGCTCAGTGCTGATTTTTAGACTAGGGAAATTCCTTGTTCTGAGGTAGCTGTAAGTTGTACCATCAAAAATGTTAGTAGTTGTATATCTAGACAAATTTACATGTAGGTTGATCTTTCTAATAATATATGTCTTCCTCCACTCAAAAAAATATCATGTCTTCTTATGCTTCTGTTCTACCTTTTAGTTTTGTGTTGAGCCTTCTGTTATTCATCTTGGCCGTATCTATTCTTGTGCTTGAAGAATAATATAACTCTTCTGTTTTAATAGGCAATTGTGCGAGGTTTCTTGTCTTATATTTGGATATTCATATCTTTGGAATATCATATGCTTGGTGAGAATTACAAGGAGTCAATAATTCGGCCTTAATTAATTAATAAAAATCGGCTCGTTTTAAATACTTAATCTATACAGGAAGGAAAATTTTTTCTTAAAAAAAATTATGCGATATAATCCGAATTTGGTTGACTTTAGACGGCTAATTGTGGGCTCGTGGTTTTTGTTCCTGGGAACCTGGCATGTAAGGCATGAATTATTGTTGTGCTTTGATATTTTCGAGGTTTTGTGAAGACCTGCAAAAGATTTCCTTTCTTAATGAAATATATTTAATGTCATCAAATAAATTAAATATCAAATATATCAATCATTCATCAATTAATATCATCAATCAATCAAATATATATAACTAAATCAAATAAAAAAATATAACTAAAACTTGTATTAACATTATATATGACATCTTTAATTACAATATTGATCCACCTCTTTTGTTTATACAATTAATAATATTTTTAAATACACCATTAGTGGGTTTTCATTTTTTAAGTTACTTTCATTTCTATTGATTTATGGGTGATAGCTTCCTTTTTTTTATTGATTATTATATGTATTTTTAAATTAATTTTTTCACCATTATTACTTATCTATTGCCTAATAAATAAACGAGTAAAGGTTTTTCTCCTTACAAACCCTAAATCCTAATTGGGGCATTTGAAAATGAAGTAAATTTATTTAATGAAAAATTTATGTGAACCAAGTATATGATCATGTGAAATATATATTAAAATTACAATTAGCAACAAAAGTAAAATAAATTAATTGAGACATTTGAAAATGAAGTAAATTTATTTAATGGGTAAAGAACTATGACATTATGGTAGTAATGTTATATCTAGAGTTTTTTTCTTGAAGATGGAGGTAGGACGGGGGCGATTCGCAACAACACATGTTGTTGTATGGATATTATTGATTATTTGTCAGAAGATGATTACCTTATGAATAGAGTAATACTCGCTCTGACATTAGAAATTATCAGCAAGTTCAATAAATTGTCAACCTATACTTATAGATGAATGTCATGTGTTTTAATGTTGATCATTATTGATAGATGTATTTTAAATTTTCCTTACGTTTGAGCTCATTATATAATTGAATCACTCCATTTGTTTCTTTTTATAAGCAATAATTATATAAATCATGTAAAATCAACTATTAGTTTAAATAAGTTAAAAAGCAATAAATATATAAGAAAAATAATTTTTTCTTTCAAATATATATATTTATTTATGTAGATAATGAGTTAAA